>CAICTM010000121.1:0-112398 GCA_903772945.1 Seminavis robusta | reverse complement strand
ACCAATGGGCTTGTAGTCCAGGCACCACTTTACCGGGAACGAGGCAGCAGATCCCAACGTCAAGAGCAACGCCAAGGCTCGAGGAAACATCTTCGAAATGCAAGTCATTAAAGATCGATTCAATCCCTTTTGTCGCTCTGGAGGATTGTGAGAGCATCCTTGATGTGGAGATTGCAGCGCCCTTTTACCTTGTAAGGTCCCATCAAAGACTTGAAGCAGTGTTCCGAACGATCACTATAATTCCATTACGGTACCGGTGCCCACTCCCTAGCTGGCTGGTACTTGGGTCCGTACGGTAGTTTTACCTTACCAGAGTAAAAATAATATCGGAACAAAAGATCAAAGCAGACGTCGATCCTTGTGAAGATTAGTTCGTTAAGTACCTTAGCCCCTTTCGGGAAAGCCAGGACAGCTGCGGGAGCTCTGCGGGGATGTGCTTTTTTTCTAGCCTTTTACGGGCCAAGGCGCTTATCTATGGAGTCTACAACCGTACTTGCTTGTACTCATTTCCATACTTGCTTCTACTCAGTTCCACACTTCCACGAGGCTAGTAGACTAGCTACATGTACATGTACCGGTACTACCGTAGCTAGCTGCTGATAAATGGGTGCCTAGCTAGCTAGTACCGGTAGGCAGCCAGCAGATTCGATTCCGCATTCAGACTAAACGAAGATGGCGCGCAAGGAGGAGGTGCAACAACTCGCGGCGGCCTCCTGGCTTGGTGTGGTGTGGCGCAGAGGAACCAGCCACACCAACCGAAGACTGAAAGCAAACTACTACTAGTAGCGGATTTGGAAGCGTCTCGGCTAGGAGTAGAGAGGCTCGTCTCAATCGGCGGAACTTACCACTCACCATAGGTTGAAAATGCTCGGCTCTTGGTCTTGACCGTAGCTACGAGCTACATTGGGAGGGATGACTACGATGTACCGGTGCGCATCATACCCACTGGTGCAAGAGATCACAGATCACAAAACTTGCTCTTTAAAAAAATTATTCTACGTATTCATGCATCCATTTACACGAGCTACAACCATAAAGCTCTTCAAGCTTGACTGATTGGGTAACTCAAGCCTTCCAAAGTGCTTACAAACCACGCAATACAAACCGTACCTAGTTCGCGCCATCAGGGCATTCCATGGCCAGAACATCCTTTGCATAGACAACGGTACTTCCTTCTTCCTCCATTTGCTGAATTGCAGCCTCGTATGACGCATCATTAATGTGGCGAGTAGCATCCAGAACCACTACAACATTGTAACCACGATTTCGGGCATGTGTGGCAGTATACAAGATACCAAAATCAGTTGCAACTCCAACAAGGTACAGAGTGTGTATTTCAAGCTGTTCAAGGATGGCGTGCAATGGTGTTGGAATTCTGTTCGTGTTGTCCGCAAACGCCGAGTAGGCATCAACGTAGGGATTGTCCCCTCGTTTCAACACAATGTCGCCGTCGGTGGTGTAGAGACTGGGAGGAATCCCTGATTCTTCATTTTGAACGCAATGGTCTGGCCACATCTGTTGACGAGTAGAAAAGCAGCGGTTGTTAATGTCATCCAGGCACAATTCACATGCAGGGCTAGCCAAAACACGCTCCCTGGCGTCTTCAGTCATATTGGATGAATCAGGACACAAGACACGGTCGCAATTCTGACTCTCCGGCCCTTCAACCCAATAAGTAGGGCAGCAAGAAGCTCTTCCTTGGAAATCCCTACACATGATTGGTAGTCCAAGCTTGCCTAGCGTATGGGCAAAGGGTGGTAACCCGTGGGTGGACGCGAATGAGATGTGATGTCTTGGGTGGTCGTCTTCCGATCTGACAACCACATCAAAGAGACAGCCTCTTTCTTGCCTAATCTCGTTGATCACATCTATCACTGATGCAGTTCCCTCGACACGCAATGTGCCATTCTTTCCAGTGGAGGAAACAGAATCTTCCATGAAGCAGTCTTGCATTGCACCTAGGATCAAGGCTGTGCCTGTTTTCGACGATCCAGACGCCTCCGTTGCGGTGCTGCCCTCTGTTGTGGTGCCGGTGCGGTCATCTCCTGATGCCGAAGTCGTCACAGCAACTGTTACCGCAATAATGGCTGCAATTGCTACGGCGCCCATGACTATCCACTTCAGACTCTTGAACCGTTTCTTTGGTTGCTCAACCTCCACCGACACAGCAGTGGCAATTACTCCTTGTTTCCGCCGCCATCACATCCTCATCAAGGAACTGTCGAATAGCTGGATCCTGAACCAACTCGGCCTCAATCAGGTTTCCCAAACCACCCACTCCTGCTTCAGGATCCGCATTCGAGTTCGTTGCTACTGCATGCAGAGGGGGAACAGCGGATGGAGGAGGGATTCCATTGACTCGACTATTGCCTTGCAAGCTGTGGAAGCGAGTGGAATTGACAGTGCCACCTGGGGCGTATGTAGCACCTGGACGAGCTGAGGCATTGCTAGCATCACTGGTCCTGTGCTCGACATTCGAGCCAGCTCTTCGAAACAAGGGATCCTCGACGAACTTTGACTTGAGCCTTCTACCATAAGCGCTCATATCGTGTCCTCGGTGTTGCTCCTGGACAGGCGCATCAGCAGTTTCAATGGGAGCCTCATCCTCTTTACCATCTTCGTGGGTCATTTCTTCGCTTCTCGAATCAGCAGACCTCTCTGTTTCAACGGGAGCCTCGCCGCTTGGGCTCTTCTTGGCATTTCTTTCACTCTCTTCCTAACCCCATTCTGGCAGTGCTACGTCGGAAAGAGTTGGCGCTCCCATACCGGTAGTACTCTGGTGCGTCGATGAAGCCAAACCCATGGGCTCAGCAATGCTCGGTTGATCACGGATGCTGTTATGTACGGTGTCTGCATTGCTTCCGTTGACTCGACTCCTGGTGGGTCGAAGGCGTTCCTTCAACTGTTCATCCGTGGTGGTTCGTTGGGGTGGAGATGGTGGAGGAAGGGCTTGTTCTTGCTCTTCCTTTTTAGGGTTGTTCGAAGAGTAGGGTGATACTCCTGCCCTTGCATCGCGGCGGACGGGGGCAGTTTCCTGTTGCAGAGAAGCAGGAGCCACAATCTGACCGGGCTCGTGGATTCACTCAAATTGCTGCTTTGAGTGGGCAACGGTTGTATACCCGCACTTCTCACACTTACTTTTGCTTCCTCCATCTTGGTTGTTTCTGTTTGTTTTTGTGCGACCGTACTATGATATGGAAATTGATGAGCTCAAAACTTTCTCTCGTCGTGGTCAGGAGCAATTCGCAAAACTAAGACGAAGCGAAGGGTCTGAAAGTACGTGTAGTATGCTGCGGTATGAAAAGAGGGAAGGGTCTCGACCATAAAACTCACTTCGAACAGCAACCAGAACGCTGGCTGGAGGCTTGTTTTAGGTAGGTATTTATTTTTTAAGCTTCTCACGAAACTACGAGCATCTCAAATCCAGAACTGCAACCACCCCAACATTGGCAGCATCCAAGAAGCGAAAGGGTCAACGTATGCAAGTTTTGTACAGCGTACGTACTAGTCACTAAGCGACTTGCCTACAAGCCATACTCATTACTCACTATGACATAACGCGCAGGCACTTCCCTCGTCATCACTATGACAGATCCCTTACAGTAAAATTAATAGTGAATGCACCAAAATGTCTTGGAAGAGTTTATGCTTTAGCCTTGGCTATAAGACGCTTTGACTTTAGCAAAACTGTTTGTTTTCTGAAGAGGTACTAATGGTACGGTACTACATTTCTGCAACAGTAGTGTGCACAGGGTCAGTATGTGCTTCCCTACTACTTATGTGGATCTTACATACCCTCAGGATCAATGACAGTATGCTACGTAGAAAGTCTACAGTATCAGTAGTCATTGAAACAAAGATCCTCTCAATAAGACTCTCATATTAAATAAACTGCAACAGATGAAGATATAACAGGGGCGCATGCATACATAAGACCAATGCACATACTGAAGGATTCCAATAATTCGCTTAAGTACCACACAACATACTGCCGATTCTTAATCGTTCCGATCCGATCCAACCGTTCCAGTTGAGGTATACTCAAAAGATCAATCGTTGCGAAGAGTGCGTACGAATCGTTCGTGTATACTCAACAAAGAGGCAAACCAACGCAGAAATCCGTGATTAGATCGAATCGACGATCGCTCCGTAGCTAGCAGTTCAGTTCTACTTTCACTCATTATTTTCCAATCCTTCTACTTTGTAAAGGAAACTCTGCCGAAATGTTCCACCAAACCCTACACAACGCTTAGTTGAGCACAAACAATTCACCACCATGGCCAACATGCCAATGCTGGCAGCCCTTGGGTTTGTCGAGTACGTTGCCGGATTTGCCTGACGCACCCACGGACAGCCCAAGTACAACCGGGATTACCATGCGACTTTCGTCAAATTCATGAGCTGTCTGCACAAGAGGACGTACCCAAGGCGGCTCGCTTCCAACCTAGTGCTTTGGCCGGCATCCAACCACACCACGTTGCCGACTACTTGAAATGGGGTGCGTA
The DNA here is from genome assembly GCA_903772945.1 of Seminavis robusta. Classification (NCBI taxonomy): domain Eukaryota; phylum Bacillariophyta; class Bacillariophyceae; order Naviculales; family Naviculaceae; genus Seminavis; species Seminavis robusta. Next base: position 107,893 of record CAICTM010000121.1, on the reverse strand, counting down.
TGGTACGACCGATGTTGACTTCAAAGACCTCGGGCAGAATCCAACTTGCCGCTCCTCTATCTTGAGCAAGACAAGAAAGCTATCTCCTTCTACATGACCATCAAAGGTGCCACATTGAATGGAACCTCCGGCAATCCAAACCAAGTCCGATCCTTGAACGAAGTGGTCAAGGAAGTCAAGAAAGCGGAGACTCAACACCGCGGCAAGAAAGTCCTGTGCCACCAGGATTTGACGGAAACTGAGTATCCAAGGTGGTCCATGAACTCTACGGCAAAGGAGCTTTGAATCGACCATCCGTACAGCCTGCATGTTGAAGAGCAAGTCCATCTCATCACCAGGACGACGACATCTCCAAGTTGAATATTCCGACTACAAGCCCATCCAGACTTCCCTTTTCGCTCAGTTGCAAGGTGCATTTGGTCCAAGAATATTTCGGAAGAACGACAATGCCCGACCAAATATTCTTGGTCGATGGATACGACTTTTGTGCATGCTGGATTGGCGAATTACATGAGGCGTCCTTCAACTACGGGTATGGCGCCGCTGGTCGGGAAGATGCATTCCTCTTTACTCCCGAAAGCGATCCTAAGTTGGCTCCCAAGCACTGCAACGCAGCTACCGCAACATTCTCAAGCTGTCTTTTTGTCGGCTCCATTTCTGGCTGTGGGCTCCTCATTGCTGGTGTTCTTGGGAGTCACAGCATTCGAAGTTTGCTGCAACTCTGGCAAGAGGCATGGGTGCTACTGCTGACGAAGTTGACATTCGAGGTGCTGGAAGGCTCGCTTGTCTTGACGGGTTGTTGATGCCTACATTTCGCCTGAACAGCCCTGGATCGACGCTCGTGTTGCCGAAAAGCTTTGCATGGGGGCTCCTATTGCCTACAAGCTACACCGGATGCCAAGAGAGTGACTCCCGACTGGTTGATGAGCATGTGGTGCCAAGGACACATGCCTTTTACGACTGTGTCAACGACATTTCGCTTCACTTGGCTCTGCCTCTTTTGTGGGCCGCTCTTGACGAATCTTGGGAGGAGAGGATGGAGCTCCCGTTCGTGTTAGGATCCAAGATGGTACGAGCGCATCAAGGCCGATATTCCTGTTGGCGTCAACCTGTGGTGAAAGTGCCTCTCTCTATTTGGACGCACAACACCAAGCTCCACATCAACGAAATCGAGCCGATGGATACGGGAGGCGGCGGTGGCACGGCTGGTGGGACTACGGGAACGACCGGCCAGGCAAGCACTCGTCAAGTTTCCAATCAGTCTCGGCAGGTGACGGTATGCAAACGCAACAACAGGTACGAACGAACGAGGAGATTATGACAAGGATTATTGCGCAGCACAACCAGTCCAGCAGCTCATTGCGCAGGAAGGAGGACCCGCGACAGTTCGGCTGCTGCTTTGAGAGGTTGGTTTGAGACTTGGCTTGGCGCGGAGCTGACGAAACTCAATGAAATATTTGCAGGTAAGTGGGGACTTGTGGCTGTTGGCTATTGCAATATGGCTATTACTGCTGCTAAATATGTATTTTTGTATGCTTTTTAGGATTGTCTGTTCAGCCTCCAAGGATGGCAACACCTGATCAGGTAGATGGTAATCTTTTTAGAAATGGGTTGACTGTGGAAAGGACTCGCCGGAATGGCCAGACTAGCCTCAGTACAGACAAGCTGTGGCCACCACCCTGCTGATAGTAGGCCTGCCAGCTAGCCAAGTACAGAACTGTTGGCTCTGCTTGGCAAGAGTGGATGCATGGTATTGGTGGCAACAAGCCAGCCAAGAACTTCACTGCTGATGATATCAGGGCTTGCAAGTCAACCTACTCCAGGAGGAAGCCACTCTGGACTCTCATGGCTACACTTGTCAATGCTCAGAAAGCTCCAGCTTGGGTCATCACCAAGATTGAGGAGCATTACAAAGGAAAATATTACTGCTGCCATCAAGCAGGACACCATTATGGGCACTCTGCATGAGGATCTTTGCATTGTTCGTGCTCAGTAAAGTTGACCTTAGTTTAATCAGCATGGTAGCCATGCCTAATAGTGAGTTTGTTACATGGACTTTGTTACATGGACTTGATCTTTTTCGTTTTCGTTTTCGTGGACTTGTGGCTTTTCCGTGGACTTGTGCTTTTTCGAACGTACTGGCTAGCTAGCTAGCTACTACTAGTAGCTAGCGATTTCGAGGTTTCGAGATAATAGAGGTGCGAACGACGTTATCTTAACAGTGAGTAGTAGAGGTGCGAACCTCATTTTTCTTATGTGCGAGGACGTGACGTTTCGTTCGCTCACTGGTATTGACAACGATCAACCAGCATACACCAGGTGTTCGATACGGTGGATACCTCTTGATACCTCCTGTAGGATGGCTACCACAGGTACAGGCTCTCAGTATTTCTCTCAGTTCTGGGATATACTTTTACGGTACCGTAACGGTACCTACCAGTATCCAAACGGAAACAAGTTTGGGCTTCGGCTGTGGGGCTCTACGATATCTCACAGCTCACAGCAGTATAATTTTAAATACGATAATACACCAGAAAATAGTTAGTTTACATCCCTTTCTATCAGATAGTGATGGAGGAGATTGCTTATTTCCGTACTTCGATTACCTAGAGTTTCTGTTTAGCAGCTGACGACAGATGACAGATTACTGGAGCGTTCCTCAATCCTGCATGAAACCGACCCTAAAATAGGGTCGGATTTAGGGTCGGATTCCCTTTAGGGTCGGGTTTCGAAACCGACCCTAAAAATAGGGACGTTTTCTGAAAAATAGGGACGGTTTCTGAAAAACCATCCCTAATTTAGGGTCGGGTTTCGTTTTAGGGTTCGGTTTGAAAAACGTCCCTAAATAGAAACGGGACTGCCTGGTAAATACATTGAAAACGCACCAATATTAGGGTCGGGTTTCGAAACCGACCCTAAAAATAGGGACATTTTCTGAAAAATAGGGACGGTTTCTGAAAAAACGTCCCTAATTTAGGGACGGGTTTCGATTTAGGGTCGGGTTTCGAAACCGTCCCTATATTTAGGGACGGATTCCCCCAAACCGACCCTAAATTAGGGTTGGATTTAAAGTCATGCACGATTGAGGAACGCTCCTGACACCACAGACAAGGGCCCTTTCTGCCACGTATTATTGCACTTCGGGTCAAAAGTCAGGTCAGAAATAATGATCAACTGCACCTCGCGGTAAACGGTGGAAAAGAGCCATTTGGTTGAAAAAGGGGTAAAATGACATATTCGATAAAGGACATAATTGCTCAGTGAGGAGAATCGTCTGATAATCGTCTGAAAGAATCAAGGCCATTCTTCAGACGATTGTTACTAATTGTTAGATAAGTATAAGACAGCTGTCAGACAATCACTAAATCCTATTTCAGACAATTGTTAAGTCTTAAGACAATCGCTGGTTAATGTCAGTCATTATTCGGTACTGCGTTCAACTGATTAATAGTGTTCCGAGTCATTCGCCAATAATCGTCTGACAAAGATAGGCATTCGCCAATAATCATCTGACAGAAAGAGGCACTCGCCAATAATCGTCTGACAGAAATCGTCTGAAGGCAATAATCGTCTGAAAGAAATCGTCTGAAGGAATTGTCTTAAGACAGTTCTCAGACCATTAAAGGGATTGTCTTATGACTGTCTGATATGACTTAAGGAAATATAAATGGAGAAAATTGAAATCATCAAAAATAAGTTTTTGACATAAATTAAACCCAATTGCTGCATTTACCTCGAGGTGCTGGGCAGCGAAGCTCGCAAGTACATGTGGCTTGCAGCTTGCAGCTACTGCTGCAGCTCGACATGCTGAATCGACTCCAATCTGATTATTGAGTTATTGCCAGGGTTCACTAACCGATTCCATTGGTTACCGGTTATTAACCGGTCATTTCCGGTTATTAACCGGTCATCCATACGATAACCGGTAACCGGTCATCTTTTTTTGATTGGTTGAATAACCGATAACCGGTAACCGGAGCTTTTTGACTGGTTGATCGACTGGTTATCGTATACGGTTATTTGGTTACTTGACTGGTTACTTGACTGGTTACTTGATCGGTTATTCGATTTTCGAACTTTGCCATTTCCTCTCATAAATTTCCCAACCAATAACCAAAAGGGGAACCTCTCGCATTTTGGTTACTCGAGCGGTTATTCGAGTGGTTACTTTACAGGTTATTTCGACTGGTTATTGGTTACTTGACTGGTTACTTGACTGGTTATTTCGTCGTCGCCCCACCATCTACCGTCCTATCAAGGTACTCAACACTCAATCAAGGTACTCAACACTCAACCATGCCAAGTGTGGCGGAGGATCATGAGTTCGCGGCTCAAGGGACCGGCACTAGCAGTGTTTTCTCGGATGAAAACCGAGACAATGCAGATTATATTGAACGTGCAAACGGACACTTTCACCAACAGCTTTTGACCATGCAGATCGTGAGCTCGAACATGGGGGGGAGGTGGAACGTGGTTATGGTACCGACAACGAAGACATCTATGGTGCCCCAGCACTCGCAGTTGCGCCAGCACCCGCAGTTGCGCCAGCAGTCCCAGTGGCGCCTGCACCCGCAGTTGCAAAAGCTCCCGCAGTCGGACGAAGTCCCGCAGTTGGACGAGCTCCCGCAGTCGGACGAGGCCGCCCAGCCGCAGCCACACGAGTCCGCCCAGCCGTACGAGCACCTGTGGAAGAAAAGGAGGAAAAGGAAAATGAAGATGACGATGATGAAGATGAGGAAGAAGAAGAGGAGGTTGACCCGCAAGACCACCTGGACGAAAGAGAGCAGCTTTCCAATTCCTACTTGGAAGCCAAGTCTCTCTTTACTTTCAACATCAGGATTGACTTCAAGAACAGCAAGAAGAAGTCACCTTTTTGGCAGCTTTTCAGAGTTGTAGAGATCATTAGCCCTGAGGGTTGGGACACTCTCGATGGATTGGATCGGACAGCCAAGACCAAGCTGCTGAAGAATATCAATAATTTTCGTCCACTGATGGCGTGCATCGCCTGTGTTGAGCAAGACATTCCCCTCCACAGTTGTCTCTTCAGTCCGTCGTACAACAGGAAGTATGTTCATGCTGTATGCGATGGTATTGGAAATCTGTCTACTCATGTTAATGCTAGACACAAGGAAGTTTCGCGTGCCATCAAGCATTATGGGTCTGCCTACACATGGGGTATGAAAGTTCCTGAAGAAGCTATTGCAAGACCATTGCCACCAAGTCGTTCTGCCGCAGCCGCCGCTAATGCTGCTGCTGCTGCCGTCTCGGCTACATCTTCGTCTCATATCGCTTCTGTTAGAGGCTCACCGGTAAGCCAACTCAAGTCTCCACCTGGTGTTGTCAATGTGGTGCACAACATGGCTGTTCAGGCTGGACTTGGTAGTGTCCTCGAACAGTTCAAGATTTTACAGGATGAGTTCATCACTTTCAACAACATTCCTGAGCGTGTTGTTACTGATCACACGAACTGTCCTGAATACTTTAGGATGATTCAGTTCATCATTGCCAACGCCGAGGCCCTCAAGAGAGTGAACAATTACGGACTCATGGGTAGGCAAGCTTTGCGAACCAAGCGACGTGAAACCTGCTTTGAGTTTTCTGCTGGAGTGGAAATGTATGTGACGGAGGCAGCCGACGCCTACTTCCGAATCTTTGGCAAGCCTCAAGAGTTCATTATGATCAGTCATGATGTTTGGGATTCCAACCAGAAGGAAGTGTTGGGAGCATCTATCTACTTCTACTCTCCCGTCCGGAAACAGTACTTCAGAATTGCCGTTGCACTTTGTATTGTGGAAAACAAGAAGGCCGCACCAACCGTCGCTCAGATCGAAGAAGTCCTATCTACTTTGGGTATCAAGAAAAGCATGTTGTACCGGGCGGTTAATGACACCACCGCAGTAGCCCTCTCTGTTGGTCGCAAACTTACTGGAGTTAACGGTGTTTGTGCTATGCATCAGATGCAGTTGTGTCTTGACCATGCAAATGGTCGGATGGTCAGGACTGACAACAAGAAGGTTGTTGACTCTTTTGAGCCGGAACAGGTGGTACGAAAGATGAGTGAGGCTTGTGCAAAGCATTTGATGGAAAAGAAATCCAAGGGACGCTACAAGGTATTCCTCCAGCTGATGAGGGATGAGGGTCGAGTTGGAAAAAGGATCCGTGTTCCCAACCATACTAGATCAGGTGGAGTTGTTCTTCACTACGGGGATATGATTATTGCCAGATGGAACCTTCGCATCTACTACCACAAGAACGTCAGCAACAAGGATCTCAGCGATGACAACTTCTACATTGTCTCCCAGCACTATACCGTCCAGTTTCCTCTGTATACCCTTCTTATGATTGTTCAGAGTGATCGCTTCGGTTCCATCTCGTACTCTTACTATTTTCTTTACAGAACTGCCGTCCTCTATTTCGTTCCAGAAATCTGGTGGATTGCAGAGACGAGAATTCTTGAGAATCCAAACGCGACCGACAAGTGGGATGGAGATGCAAACTTCCCCAGGCGAACCTTTGATGGAACTCCGTTTGATCCAGCTCCAACCAAGTTGGGGAATACGTACATTGTTCCAAGCTCTCTGACAACGGTTGGGATGAGAAGGGTCCCTCACAATCACAAGACCATGGCAAAATCATCTGTGCAGTTGGTCGATCGAATTGCACATGAATTCATGGAGTATGGAGCCGACGCAAGAAGTAGCTTCAATGCGATCCGTCTTTTGGCGATGATGGTCAACCCATTCTCAACAACAACTGTTCTTCCCGACTTGGAAACGCTTGCCGACCATGTAGAGGAGTTCGCCGATGATGAGTACAAGAACAGTTGCAAGGGTATAACGGCCTTGGCAAGACAGCAACTCAAGGAAGCAATCGAGGTAATGTGCGATCAACTACTGTCAGAGAAGGCTCCGCTTGTAAATAAGCCAGGAGATGCAACAGCAGCAACAGAGGAGGAGGAACCCAAAGAACACCTGTCCAGGCTGGAGCAATGCCGCAGAAAGCGACAGAGAACGGAGACTGTGGCGGTAGAGGAAGAAGTGACGGGGGATGTTGACAAGGTGGAACTTGCGATCAACAAATGGATGAAGAACGAGAAGTTCGACATTGTATCTGTCCTCAGAGGGCAGACACGAATCCCCGTGGATAAGGACGAGCTCCTCAAAATTGGCAGCAAGAAGGAAGATTGGATCAAACACGTCGACTTCATTGCCGAGAAGTTTGACATTATGGAATGGTGGGAGAACGCCGGCAAAGAAGAATTCCCACTGCTGTATCCTATTGCATGCATCGTCCTTGCCTTGCCCGAAAGTAATGGGGATCAGGAAAGAACTTTCAGTGGCGCCACGTAGATGGATGGAAAGCTCAACTCCAAGCAAACAGACATCACATTTCAGATGAAGGTTCTCACCTACAAGAATCGTTCCTTCCTCCGCCAACACCGTCACCTTGTGAGCGTTGCAAGGAAGCGGGTGGCCGAGAACCGCACAAAGAGACTCCTCAGAGAACATGGGAAGAAATTGACCCGTGCAGAGGAGGAGGGCAACGAGCCTGAAGATATCACCCAGGAAATGCTGGACGAGTTGGAGCATTACGCCAATGAAGATGCTGCTAATGCAGCCTTCATTGATGCCAATGCATAAGGTGTAGCAATTGGGATTGAACATGGGACGGGAGCAAACAACACACAAGTCTTGCGGGCCATGTTCAATTCCCTTTGGTTGAACCACTGATATAACCAGTGGTTACCGGTTACTAACCTATAAAATAACCTATAACCAATGCTAAATAACCAATAACCAGTAACCAGTACCTTAGCTTGAGTGGTTATATAACCAATAACCAGTAACCAGTACCCCCAATTGAGTGGTTGAATAACCAATGACCAGTAACCAGTACATAATTGATTGGTTAGCGAACCCTGGTTATTGCCCTACATGTACTAGTACTAGTACTAGTACTAGTAGCTACTAGTACTAGTACTAGTACTGTACTAGGTAGTGTACAGCATAAGAGTACTATTTTAAAATAGCTAGCTCGGTAAAGGGAACGCAGGCAAGTCTTGTACCACTGCGTGACTTGCCTACCAAGCAAGGGCACATGACATAACACGCAGGCACTCCCCTCGTCATCAGCAAATAGTATGACTTTTAAATAGAGTAGGTCACCAAGTTTTTCTGAAAGGTTTCACCCTTGAATACAAGATACTTGTATTTTGCCTTCAGGAAGTGGATTGTGTGTTTTTGCTACAGTAGCACACTGCACTTTTATCTCTGCAAGGTTGAGCATTGCGCTCGCTAGAGCCACGACCTTGTGTCTCAGAGGCTCCCGTGTCCCAGCTCTCAAGGTTTCCAAGCGTTGGGATGATGGTGGTGCCCTCGATCTCTTCCCCTAGTCTTCCACCTTTGCTCCTCCCTGCCCTCCTGCCTTCCCCCCTTTCCTTGGTTTCGATGTTGCCCGGCTTTCGCACTCGATTGCTTGCTTGCGTTCCTGCATCCTGCCCTCCCTTCTCTGCACCCCATCCTCATAGTTCCCTCTAACCCATAGTAAGAATGCATGGACGCATTCAGTGTGCAGCTGGAAGCCATATTCGAGAATCCTCGAAAGCGCAGAAGGAAACACCATTGTCATGGCGCAGCGACGCAACAAGCGTTTCACAACGGCGAAAAGTCGGCAACCAGCAAGAATGATGACGCCTTCGAATAGGATTCGGCCCATGGCTATGACGCAAGAAGGATCCCCATCGTAGGTTCATATTTTGTCGATTGAGCTACTGTGGGCCCCATCAAAACGGGCAGTGATCGAACAAGTACTGGGTATAGTCACGCCCGAACCCATGTCCTTGACGTCGTAGATTGGCAGGCTCAGCAGGAGGTATTAGACGTCGCAAACGGGCTCGTCGAACTGGATCAGTAGCAGGCCAGGAAGTGTGGTTCTTAATTGCTTGCTTGGTCTTGTAGAGAGAAGCGACGAGTCGAGTGACAATCTTTCCGGTCCATGAAGTCGCACTCGAAAGGCAATACAGGTAGTACCGGTATCTATCATGCAGTCGTAGGATCTGTATGAGATCTGAGCTACCGGTATCAACCATGCATATCGATGCCAAAGGAGCCTTTTGCTTGCTTCGGGGAATCCTGGAGCCTGCGTTTGGATCGACCTCCTAGCTATTACCTGTCCCTACTGAGAAGAAAAGGGCAGAAAGTTCAAGTGGATTGATCACAGTTCTGGACACGGGACTGGGAGAGATACCCGTAGTGCCCTGTTTGATGTGTCAGGCTAACAGCATGAGTCATGGGGCGGTCTGTGAGAATCATTCAATCGCTGGGTTCCGTGATGTTTCTAAATAAAGCATAGCATAGCCCTTGCCAAACCACTCTTGGAGCCATGATGACAGTTAGGTTCCTTCTCTTTCCAGTCACTTTCTCCACCCAAAACACGAGCCGACAACTCACTATGGACCTGCTGTGAATGGCATGTTTGTTGTTGTCATGCTCGTTCAACAAGCACGGAATCGAATGATGAATCGAATCGACTGGACGAGATAACGAAGGGCAAAAGTGTATCATGTAAACATCACCTTTCAGATCTTCAGAGTTGGCTTCGTCTCCACCCTACTACCGTACTAGCTATATTACGATGCGTTGCAGTCGGGCGCCCACACCAAACCAAACTTTCTGCGATCGTCGGATGAACTGCGCCCCTTGCACGATCGATTCATTCAAGGAATCGTCCCTCAGCTTTTCGCCTCCCTCCACTGGCAAGTCGAAAGCCCTCGTCCAGGCTTCCCTCCACTGGCAAGTCGACCCACCCTCGTCCAGGTTTCCATTGCTTGCACGACCGACACCAAGAAACCTGTTTCGTCGTCGAGACAAGTTGCTGGCAGTATTTTTCATGTTTTCATTCCGGGCGGCCCCGAAGAGGGCACTGGGGCCGGCATACGGCGCGAGCAATCGTCTCTAGTAGCAAAAGAACAACTGCAAACTGCAAACAATAGACTACACTATGGACAGCTTGTACTCACAAGTAAATGGAATTAGCATGCGGCACAATATATATAGTGGTGACGTACTGTCGTTTCCTTGGCATTATCACCAAGACCAGGACAGCGACAGCAATAGCCACTGGTACGATATCCGCCTCTCGTCATTCTGAAGATACTGGAGCTGGTGGGTCCAAAGTCAGCCCAGGAGCGGTTTTGGAAGGGCGAAGCCGTACGGCACGCAGAAGCACAGATACCAGGTATACCAGTACGCCGTTCGAGGTCCATCGTGGGAGTGTTTACGGAAGGGCAAAGCTGGATACGGAAGCACCGGGACTGCACATTTTGGCAACAGACGTATTCATAAGAGGGTATGCAGAAGAGTGTAGAGAGACGGAGGCATGAAGCGTATTGTCGACTGTGTTAGTGCCACCCTCTTTGTTGCCAGCCTTTCCTGTAGAAGTGGGAAAGAACGATTTCAATGGACCGTTTTCTTCTCCATGCACAACAGCTCCAGCTGCAATGTAGCATCCAGGATGCACCACTCCAGAAATGTAGACATCATCCAGGGTGAGCCCATTGATATCAAGATAGTGTCCACGGGGATAAGCATTGTCCATTATCGTAGGGCCCTGGAAATGGTATTTGCCAAACTCATCAGGAGAGCAATCAAAGAACCAGAGATCACCAGTGACTTCAGCACCCATGAATCGAGCATAGTGATTGAAGAGTGGGGTTCCCATCAGAAGGACCTCAATTGGATTTCCATCTCGGAAGCTGCCAATATAATTGGAATAAACAGGAAAGATTCCACTCTGTAAGGAGGGATGCACTGCATTCAAGACAACCCACTCAAACATCTTGGCAAGGATGATCCAGACAATGAGCTGCAAGACAGCAGCGCCCACAACAACCGACACAACCACTCTTGTTGAGGTGTTGTCTTCCAAAGCTGCTCTAGCCAACTCGTACTCTGGAATGATGCTCCAAAAGATGAAGGCAAGAAGGACAATCTGGAGTATTTCAGGTAGAAGCATTTCCAGAAGCACATAGCTCCATGTCAATCTTAGTTGGGTGCTGGGAGGGTTCAAATCATAAATTTTGTCTGAGACTTGACTTCTTGAGGGTATGTTTGATCGGATGACTTTGGCACCAGCGTGAATGGTGGTATCTCTTCCAACAGAGCTTTGCGAAATCTCAATTTTCTCTCCAGAGGGACTATCCAGTTCAATGTGGGTCAGGGAAAGGAAGGACTGGCGTACCTTCACAAAATCAACTTTGGAAGGAGGGCAGATTGTGGAGGCGTGGTACATGATTGATGAAACATCGACATCTAGACCATGAAACCATTGAATCAAGCAATCAAGTCTGGATGGTCCCATGTACCTGCTGAGCATCCAAGACGCCACACGAAAGTGGAAATCACAGGCCCAGTTGGTTGCCTTCCTCCACAGCGTGCCTTCATATTCCTCTGATGGATCTCTCCTTCCAATTAAGAGCCATTTCAAGATGATGCTTGTAACAATGGCGAAAAGAGAGGACAGGGGGAAGAGCAAGAACCAGTGCAGCACCGCATCATACCGCCAGCTTGGCAGGACTTCTTCCAGGATAGAGTTGGCGAGGAAGTAAATGGCTGAGTAATGGTAGGCTTCCAAAAACATCCAGAGAATTCTGAAAACATCAAGAAGGGACTCTTCCTTCCAGTCTGACTCCACACACTGGAATACCCCGACATTGCATGCTGGGTTTCCTCTAGCAATGGCTCCAGAAGGGACTTGGCCCCCTTCCTCCACTACAGTCAATCTTTCAATCTTGGATCCAGCTCCGATCACAGCCCCAGGGCATATCATGCCAGATACCTGACAGTCTGGCCTAATGATGATTGGGCGGAAGATCAACTTGGGGCTCTCATTTGTCAATGGTCTAAACTTTCTGCATTTTAGAGCATACCCAACAGTGGTGTTCCTGCCAATACTGACAAGATCCCACTCTCGGATGAACTTGTCCACTCTAGCAGACCATGCAATGTCCGCACCCAGCAGCCAGTAGAAGAGCCATACAAACTTGGTTTCCAACAGAAATTGACCAACAAGAAGCTCCCAGACATGAATTAGTCGATCAACGAACCACCACTGAATGTAGTCCCATGACATCAAATTGATTTCTTGATGGCGATACTTGCCAACAACAGCGTACTTGACAACAACCACAAGCATAGAGAAAGAGAAGAAAAATAGGGGGAAAAGGAGCGGAAGCAGCAACCAACTTGCGGCGGAACAGTTTTGGGCATCACTGGAATCACATTGGGCAGATAGTTTTGCTCCAACAAAGTAGGACGGCAAAACTGCAGTCAAAAGAAGGAGTATGATAGCAACAAAACCCAGAATTTGCACAATGCCCATCTGGAGCTTGGTGCAGTGTGATCTAGGATTGTTCCATTGGAATTCAGGATGCTGAACAGCTGCTGAAGTTGGGAAGCTCTGGCCTTCAGATAAGAGCAAAAACGCTTCAAGTTCTTCTGGGGTTTCATAAAGCTGTGCAAAATTTGGTGGCAGCACAACATGCAACTCCTCCTCTACCTTGTTCCTGAGCTCAGCACTCTTGATTGATGTCATGCCATTCTCTGCCCAAGTCTTGGATGATTCAATCTGTGAACCAAACACAGACATGACTGTATTGAGATATCTGTCTGAGAAATCATCTGTGAAGGGTATCTTCCTGTTTGTTTGTGCTCCAGCTGTGGCTTGTTGGTGGCTCGGTTGATTTGATGGAATTTCTGTATTTCGATTGAGTACAGAGTGTTGCATCCTATCGTATTCCCTGAGGATGGCATTGGCAACCAATAGTCCACTAACAATTGCATCCTCATGCAACATTGATCCTCTTGTCCATCCACCAGCGAAATATGTGGATTGCTTTCCTTGATGCTGCAGCAAAGACTTCCGGAGCTTGCTTGCTTCACATGTGATTTTGGTATGGGTAAATGACATCTTCTTCACTGGGGAATCAAACTGAAGCTCTGTGTGTGTGGCATATGCATGTGTGATGTAGATGGGTGTGCAGCCATCCGTGTCTGTCAGTTCAGTGGAAGATGTGCAGCAGTGAGAATCGGCAGAGTATATTTCAATCCAACAGAAGACACATGTATGCACTCACCACTGAGAAAAGATGATGTCAATGGAATTGTATCAGAAGGTTTCAACATTGATGGTTCACAGTCCGGAACATTGGCATAGAGTATGCATTGTGCATGCTTGTCAACCCACTTTGAGTCTGTATGAAGCACAAGAGTTTCTAGCGGGCAATCAAATTTGGCTAAGACATCTTCATCAGCTGATATTGCATCACCAAGAATGTTTGCTGCAGCATTGGGCGGGACAGCCAACACCACCTTGTCAACTCTAATTGGATCCTCACCATCAATTCCAGTGGCGATGGTGACACCAGAAGTATCACGGCTCAAAACTTTGGGTGAACTGTTGACCCTCACTGTCACACCCAATCTCTTCAACTTAGCCTCAAAAGAATCCATGTACTCTTTGTTGCAAAGACGCAACAGCTGCTCGCCACTAATGCTCGCACCCACCACAAACCAAGCCACAAGCTCCAGTGGGATGTTGAGGTAGTCTTGGATTGTCTGACCAGGGAAGAAGCTCACAATTTTCCCAATGTAGAAGTAGACAATGAAGTGGTGATCAAACTGATTTTGTTCAAAAAACTCCCCAATTGTCTCATCTTGCCCAGCACCAGCTTTGTGAACAACCTGCATTTCACCTATGAAACGGTTCACTTCAGCTTGTGGTACAGGCGGAATCTCTGTCTCCCCCATTGAGATAATGCCGCGATTATTCCTTGACTCTCCCAGAGGGATTGGTTCAACACCAAGCTCCTTTGCCAGGACAATTAGATTGGGTGACTCGCTCAACAAAAAGACACCAAATGCCGGATTGCGTTGGTGGCCAAAGACTTCCACATGCCTGGCATGTCCCCCAATCTGCTCATTTCGTTCAAACACAGTAACTTTGACATTTCTTTGAGCCAATCGCAGAGCCGTGATGAGTCCAGCAGCTCCAGCACCTACAACAGCAATGTGCGGCTGGTCCTCCAAGGTGCCAGCAAGGGATCTAGATGGTAGTGTTTCCTGTTGCTCCATAGCTTGATGGACCCTGTCTTCTGTCTGGTAAAACTCACAACTGGTTACACCATTCATGGCAAAACTCCTCTCCAGGAAAGAAGATTCTTGACTTTTGTTGAGAGGGGATTGGAATCTTAGGAGCACAGTAGACTCCATCCAGTCACCTGTGGTAGTAATCTTCCTTATCTCACTCCTCTTGAGCTTGCCAGAAGTGGTCTTCGGTGTCACACCCAACTTAAGAACCACGACTTCAAAAGCTGACAACCCATGGACTTGGGACACATGGTTGGCAATCTGGGTAGCCAAATGTTCATTTGCTGACTTGTTAAAACCTTTGCGGCCCTCCACTGTGATGCCAACAGTGTCTTCTCCATGCTGGAAAGCTGTGGTCCGCCCTGGACGTATGATTCCACCAAAAGTCTCATCAATAGAGAGCTCCACATCCGTTGGATAGTAGTTCTTGCCATTGATAATGATGACATCTTTGACTCTGCCAGTGATGTACAGCTGCCCATCAACAATCTTGCCCAGGTCACCAGTGTCAAGCCAGTGTCCTTCATAAGTGGGAAGGACATTGGCAAAAGTAGCATTGGACAGCTCCGGTTGGCCAAAGTATCCGGCTGCCACACGAGGTGACTGGGCCCAGATGCTACCAACCTCACCATCCTGAACCTCATTTCCATCCTGAACAATCCGGAGCTTGAGGGTTGGTGAGTCCACTTCCCCACAGCAAACAAGACCATCAAAGTCTGCCTTGGCTTGTCCACCAGTCACAAGCACAACCATTTCTGCCATCCCATATATATTGTAGATATTATCTGGCTTGATGGAGAGGGTACTTGCGACTGCTTCCACAACATGGCTTTGGGCGGGTTCACCACCAAACATGGCACGCTTGATGCAACTCCAGTCTGCTGACCTATTGGCCTGCTTCAACCTCTTGAGGAGAAGGGCATAGGCAAAGTTAGGGGCAGATGTGATGGTGGCCTGATACGTCTCAACCATATCAGTCCACAGCAATGGATTGGCAATGAAATCCAAGGGTGATGCCATGACAAGGGGGTTGCCACAAAATATAGCACCCATAAACCCAGTGACAAGCCCCATGTCTGGATATTAGCCAAAGGAAGAGGGTTCCAGGAGCAGATGAGGCGCAGAAAGAAGCATGCCAATGAAGTTTGTAGCTGCAGTTCGAACATACCATGATATTGGGGCACCCACAAGACTTCCAAAGAAGTTGGTTGCCAACAATCAGTCAAGGAAACACCAGCCTGGCAAGTGTCAGCTAGATTGTGATGACTGATCATGACTCCTTTGGGTCGTCCAGTACTGCCGGATGTGTACTGGATAAAGCAGATGTCCTCTGGCACTCCCACATACATCTCATGTGGTTTGGGCTTGTTGGGGTTGCTCTTCTTGATTGACAGCTTATCTGTTCCAATCCATTTGGCCCCAGTCTTATAGAAGACACTTGCTGCAGTCATGACAGTAGCAAATGCAGTGGTGCTGAGGGCAAACTTGGCTCCAGCATCTTCCACAAAACCACGGAACTTCGGCATATCCATCTTGAGTTGGTGGGGATTGGGAGGATAGATGGAACAAGGGATGACTCCAATCTTCATGGCTCCAAACATAGCAGCCAAAAACTCGAGGCCAAAAGGATATGCCACCATGACTCTGTCTCCTTCCTGGCATCCCAGCTTGAGAAGACGAGCAGCTACCGCATTGGCCTCATCCTCCACCTCCTTGAATGTCATCTTCTTCCTTTCCTTACAGTCAATGTCCACCCATGTGAGCACCGTCTTGTTGGGAGTCTCTCTGGCATGATGGTCCAATGCCTCTAATATGGTCGAGAAGTTCTTCATTGATGCTCCTTGTGGTTGTAGTTTGTTGGTCTCGCTCTGGCTTTTGCTGCTTCGCTCTTGCTCTTTATGGCCGTGGCTGGAGTTTTCCATCAGTTTTTATGTTCACTAGAAGCTTGTCACAAGAAGATGCTTGGTGGTTCGGTGCTGGACGAGCAAATTTTCAAATGCAGGAACGAAGCACATTTGAAGCAAAGGTCCTGTTGCCGAACTTTCCGAGAGCTGCCATGGACCAGTGGCCGCGAAGGAATAGTCAATCTGCTACTCCATTCTACAGTCAACCGAACCCAAGTTGTTACTGTACAGTTGTTTCTATACTGAAAGATTAATGACCTTCCGCATAATGTCTGGATGAGCCTGGAACGATCCAAAAGCTGAAGTGTTACTCAGTAGGAGTTAATGAGAACTCTGAGAATAAGATGGGTGGTCTCGAGTCTCGAGGTACTGTACGGTACTAGCTAGCTCTAGTACCAGGAGGTTTGGACGGACGAGCCTGCGTCACAATGGTTTTAGCGGGGTATGGGGAAATGTTGGACTCGACTCGACTCCACTCAACTCCTTGACAAAGCTACTAGCTAGTATGCGTACACAATGCAATCTAGCTAGGCGTAAATGCACGTAACTGTGCATAGATACAGTAGACAACCAACTGTCCATATAACAATGCGAAGTCTGTAGCATAGCTGTAACTATGCTACAGCATACCTGCACGTAACTCTAAAAAAAAAGAGTGGTTGTGGCTGGTTGTGGTGGTGGTTGTCATAGCTACTCCATAAACCTGTTATTACGCTGAACATGGCAAACCGAGCTCGCAGGGTGGGACTTGGATTAAATTATTACCAGGATTGCAGAGAGAGTACCGGAAGGCACAAGGTTTCAGCTAGGATTACGAATGCAACACGCTTCAAAGCCGCGGTAGTCGCTCTATTTGCGCTAGTCAAGGTAAATAGTCGTTCTTATCTTGCGGTTCACGAATACGAGACTACCGTGTCTTTGAATAAATGTTTAATAAGCCGAGTTCAACCGTAAATCCTGCCTGACTGGCCCATTCATAGTACTGTACAGTACCGCCACACAGTAAGCGATAAAGAGGTTCTTTTCTCGAGATCATTGTTGCTGAAAAGAGCAAACGCTACCATGTCATCCATCCGACAAGTTATTAGTTCACATCACACTGAAAGGGCCCGAAATCAGGATTTTAAGAATCCAATTAAATTGATCAATTCCAAACCTAAATATAAAACCGAAACCAAAATATAAAACCGAAACCAAAATATAAAACCGAAACCAAATTACTATGGTAAATAACTAGTGAAATCAAGCCGAAACCTAAATATAAAATCGAAACCTAAATGTAAAACCGAAACCAAAATATAAAATCGAAACACAAGTATAAATCGGAATTTGGTGTAAATCGCCATTTCGGGCCCTTTCACTGGTAAAGTAGTGTACCAAGCACCAAGATTTCTACTGGTTCATGACATTGAAATGTATGTGTAGAACAGGTAAGTATTCCCGCACCTCTTGCTTTGGCATTGCGCATTGTGCGTGGCAAGGTGGCAACCAGAGCTTACAAACTTGAACGTGCATTCGTCACCAGATCACCACTGCCATGTAGCCTATTAGTAGTAGCTAGCTAGTCAGTGAAAAGCCTGGAAGCGTCTGGAAAGCTGGAAAGCATGATACGAGCAGCTTCGATTTTGTTGATTCAAACGCGTGCCGGCATTTCTGCTACAGTTCTACGAGAGCTCGTGTAGAAGTGTACTGAAAAGAGTGGCGGGCGTTTGAATCAATAAAATCGAAGCTGCCTGTACTTCCTTTTGCTCTTGCTTGCAAAGGCCCAACCAAAGCTGGCTTGCTAGCTGGGTCTTGGATGCGGTAGGTATGATGTACATGTATGTAGTCTAGCTAGTCTAGTTAGCTGGTGGCTGGTGGCACCCTTGACTTTGGCTGCCGAGAAGGGAAAGACCGCTACCATTCCATTGATGATTGATTTGATGTATGTATTTGGTTTTGAGGGTCTGGCCTTTGATATCCGGATAAAGCATTGTAGAGCTGATTTTACACCTCGTCCTCGTTAAAGCTCGCACAGTCGAACATATTTTGTCATTCCCGAACAGATGGGTCACGGTTAGGCCGGCTTCCCTGCAAAAAAAGGGAACGCAACGGGCAAGAGATGCCAAGACCCCAAACCAGTGAGTGAGTAAAGGGATGCCACATGCCAATGCCAATACTGGGTCGCAGGTTACGAATAGACCGAATACAACACTAACTCAGCACAGACACAACAAAGCAAGTTCGCATCCTTCCAAGCACAAGGCAGAATACGTTACTGTGCCATAGGTACCCAGCAACCAGTCGACCACTGCAGTATCAGTGGTCAGAGATATCTAGACTACTAGTAACACAAACCACAAGATCCACAACAAAAAAGTCACCCCCGACCATTTTTCATTTCTTTTGCATTGATTGATTGATTGATTGATTGATTGAATAGTACGGTAGTCATGATGCTAGAGACCACATCCTCTGGCAATGGCAATGGCAGTCGGGTGAGTACTAGTAGTACTCCCCGACGCCACAACAGCGGCATGTTACGCGCTCATACGACGGCGTATTTTGCCGGTTTGGATGCGAATTTGCAAATGGGGTTGGCCATGGTCTTTGGTCTCTATTTGATTGTCACAGTGGGAACGTTCTCGAAATTGCCCACGCCGCATCATACAGGGTTCATGTCATCACAGAATAATTTGGTGCGACGAGCCAAGGTTCTCTTGAATGGCAAGTACTATCAACCCGCCATGACGGCCGCCGATCTCAAGGGATTGATTGCTCAGGAAGAAGCCAAATTGACGCCCGAACAACAACGAGACAATCATTACAAACAAGTAGAAAATCCACAACAAGCCATTCTACAACAACAACAACAACAACACAATGTCATGGCCAAAATTGCTAGCACAAGTCCACCCGTCATCGTCGACTGGAACGAAATTGCCAAAATCCAAACCATTTTCCCCATCAAAGCCACTGACTCGGTCGAACAAATTGATCATCCGGGATACCAATACGCCAATCAACAACTCTTCAAGGGGCCAGCGCCACCGCCACAGAAAATGACCGTTCCCAAATACTGGAATCCACCTCAATACGGAGGCGACGTTCGGAAATTCTTGGGCGATTACGGCAGTCGCCTCCTGACACCGCAAGAAGCACTCGCCATTGGCAGTAAAGTCGCCAGTAATGATGGACCCGTCGAAACCATTTACATTACCATTGCATCCTATCGCGATCCCGAATGTCCCGTGACCATTGATTCACTCTTTACGCGCGCCAAATATCCCGAACGACTTCGCGTCGCCGTTATTGATCAACGACTCGACGATGATATGCGGTGTATTGTCCCGGCCACGCCTTGCTCGGACGATCCCCATCAAGTGCTGTGCAAATACAGCAATCAAATTGAAGCCCTCGAAATGGATGCGCGACTTGGGATTGGACCCGTCTTTGCCCGGCATTTGGGGTACCGACATTACCGCGGCGAATACTTTGCCATGCAAGTCGATGCTCATGTCCGATTTGTTCAAGATTGGGATGCCAGTTTGGTCGAACAATGGCATCAAGCGCACAATGAAATGGCGGTATTGTCCACGTATCTCTCGGATCTCAATAATAGTATTGATCCCGTCACCCACGCCGCCATTCGACCGGGACGACCCATCATGTGTGCCACCGATTACGAAGGACAAGGCAAATACAAACATTTGCGACATGGACAACAACCGGAAGGACCTGCCATGATTCATGGACAACCCACGTTGCATCCCTTTTGGGCGGCGGGATTTAGTTTTGCACGAGGACATTTTGTCGTGCAAGTTCCGTATGATCAGTATTTGCCAATGTGAGTTACGAACAACAAAAAAGAAGGGTGGAAATGGAATGGAAAGGGGCAAGAGATTCAGTTCTGTTCTGTGTGCGCAAGCTGACACTCTTCCGTTTCGTTTCTGCCTTGCTTTGCGTCAAATTTGTTTTTCATTGTTTTCATTCAGGATATTCCAAGGAGAAGAAATCAGTATTGGATTGCGGGGATTCACCTTTGGATACGATTATTACACGCCCGAAAAATCGGTTTGCTTTCACATGTACGCCATGCTCGAAAACAAGGCCAAACGAGACAAGGTGCCGCATTTTTGGGAAAATACACAAACGTACCGTGCGGCGGGAACCAAAGCCATGCAGCGGCTCAATGGCATTATTGGAATGGGTGATCCCGCCGATACGTACGATCATGCCGAAGAAAAGTTGTATTCGTTAGGGCGTGTCCGACAAAAGGAAAAATTCTTCAAGACGTTTGGCATTCATACCGACACGCAAACGGTGGAGCATCATCTTTGTCAATTTGTGGGACAACCCATGCAACGACTCTTTCTGCGTGCCATGAGACAGGATCAAATGGGATTGGATTATGATCAAATCAATTATGAATGGAAGGATCCAAATCCTACGAAAAAATAAGTGAAGAAGGGAACAGAAGACAGAAACCACTGCCTTGGAGGAGGAGGAGGAGCTTCCGGAGGCTGTTGCAAAACAACAATCAGGTAGGAGGATGCCCGCAGTTAGGAAGTAAAAGGAGTGAGCGACTCAATGGAATTTCTGCACAAACCAACAGCGACAACCTCCAATTTTTTACACATTTCGAGATGAACACGAGAACATGCAGACTAAACTGTAACAAAAAAGTAGAAAAGTTAAACTAGGTTTGGCTGGGAACAGCTGGGGCGGAGTCCTGCGCAAGATTAGTTATCTCTCCTTGTGGCACATGTTGTCAACAAGCTTCTTTGGCAAAAGGGCACACCAGGCCGCAACGAGATTCTTGGTGACGACGCTTCCTGCTGGCACTTGTTTCTCTTTCCGATCCGTCCCGGAGCTGGATCCTGATTTCGTGCAGGTGCTGTTTTCCGCTACTTTCTCAATCATCGTTGCTGGTAGTTTCCAGAAAGACCTATTCCTAATCATTGAGGAGAAAACATCTGGCATTCAATATTTCAGAGCCGCTTGTGCTATTTGCAAGGAGATTGCCAACATCAAAGGGGACAAAAAGAATAGCAACTGGGTCATCCAGGCTCTTCCTGCAGTGGCGAGTGTGGACAACGAATCTTTAGACACTCTTGACCTTGTGACGGCTCTACAGGGACGTCCATTTAGTACTCATCGCAAATTCTACCAAAGCCCCCAAAATAAGGATGCATGGAAACCTGCGCAGCAGCCCATGTAACAGTGCAAGATACGGGGACAAGCCCGGAAAGCCAGCAAGGAAATCGCCAAGGATGAAGACATCGATATCTGAAGGTTTGGATAAACTTAATGTTGGCGGTAATAGGTGGTGGCATGGAAGATTGTTGATGGAGTAGCACCATTTGTATGATCATAAAGAGAAACAATAAAGAGAGACCCAGACCAACCGTGAGATCTTGATAGCTATTGCTTGTAGTTTCCACAAAGCCCAATGCCGAGTCCCTCCCCGCTCAAACCCACGCCAACTGTGAAATCAAGATAGCTAACGCCATTGAAGCCAACCCCATAATCGACACCGAAACCAAGAATCGCGTACAACTCATTGTCGGTCACCAAAGCAGAACATCCCAGCAAGTGTTCCCTTGAACCAGTGTATCCAGTGCCAATCACGGCCGAAATATCGATCCCAACACCACCCCCTCCAAAGCATGGCCGAACCCACGTCAAGCTGCCTTCTGTCTCGGAAGGTGCCACGAGAACCGAAAACTCGCCATCGTACAGCGCGCCTCCTTCCATGTGAAAACCATAGTATGAGACGGTGGCTTGTTTGGCGGTATTGTTGTTGACATTCAGACTGGCGGAAGAGCACGCTGCCATGGACTCTTGCAGAGCATAAAAAGGACTATGGTCCATTCGATTCGTCAACACGTCGACAATGGATGCCATGGCGCTGGAATCTTGACTAAAGGTCTGATCGCTTCTGGCTTCATTAGCTCTGGAGATGGCTAGTTGTTCCGGTGTCACTTGAGCTTGGGCAAAGATAGTTTGAGTAAAATTGTTGAAATCCAGGCCCGACTTCCGAACGGCGTCAGCCATGCAATCAACGGGCAAACACAAGCCAAATCCGCCCACGGGGCCACGAACGCAAGACAATCCATCGGCACATTCACCCTGAAACAGTCCACAGCGATCCCCTTCTTGCAACTCTCTGTGATGATTGCGATTCAACTCAGTACCGACGATCGCTGTGTCCACGGATCTTTGGGAGGATACCCTTCCACGAACCGACTGAACGAAGAAAAGCAGCGGCAAGATAAGACTTGCACCTCTCGTTCCTAGCGTCATGTTGGTGTGGCTTCAATGGGGCCAATTACTGATGTTGAGAGCAATGATGCATGGATCATTGTGCTCTTAACAACCCTTCACTTGCTTGTGGAGAGTGGTTTTGGCTTCTCGTATCCAAACACGGGAGCATAGATTTGGCCGTTGCACATTCTAACTCCTGCGCGCAACGGCAACATCAAACTCGCCGATTTTTCAATAGTACGGTATCATCTCGACCCAGCGGAACAGGAAGCAGAGACAATTTCCATCCACTCTATGTCCAACGATGAAGGATTCTGTTCCACTCTGTCCGTCCGGAATCATGTCGCTTCTGATACTACTGTTCCTACTCGTCTTGCCCGTATCTGCCGTCGACGACGTTTGGCGGGCTCTTGGCTTGGCAAGC
Organism: Seminavis robusta; assembly: GCA_903772945.1. NCBI lineage: Eukaryota > Bacillariophyta > Bacillariophyceae > Naviculales > Naviculaceae > Seminavis > Seminavis robusta. Next base: position 85,175 of record CAICTM010000121.1, on the reverse strand, counting down.
AACGAGGAAATGGCCGACATGATCACAACCCACCAAATGTACGAACATGACCAACGACGACGGCAACAAGTTTCGTCAAACTCTGCAGTACAGCTGGGAGACAAGTGCGGAGGATTCCTTCGAGACGACACTTGTGGTGGCAGCAGTGACCTCGAATGCACACAACTCGGTCCTCTTTGGAACCAACGATGTCTTCCCATGACCTGTTTCCAACAAGGCATGCAAGCCTTTTATGCCGAATTTGGAGACATGAGCGACTATAAGACAACCATCTTAGAACAAGCAGGGCTGACTCTCGATGATCTACGAGACGAGCTGAGTGCTTTGGGGAACGACCGACGAGCTTTTCTCCAAACTTCTGTCTTTCAATCTTTGCAACGAGCCATCAGTAACAATCCAGCTCCCGCAAATGCCATTTTTGACATGTACGACAATTGCGCAGGAACGACGGCCAATGGAACGACTCCATTGAACACTGGGGAACGAGTCAACTATCTCGGGCTGCATCTAGAAATTGGCGTATTGGCAGATACTGCTTTTGATGCGTTTTGGCAAGAAAACGATGACAGCAATGGCTTTGTCCGCTATTGCATTGGAGGGGGTTTGGGAGGTGGTGTTGAATTCAGCTTTCTGTACCTCATGGCCCTCAATACGAACGATGCGCAAGCCATTGGCCAGAATTGTCACTTTGTTTTCGACGTTGATTTTGGTGTGGCGCTGCAGATGGGCATGGAATACGGCAACGTTATGGGCGGTGGGCCAGTTATCTTAGGTTTTACCATTGGTCTTGGTATCGGAGCCAGCGGTGCTGTCGGCGTTTGCGGGATTTCCAAAAACTAATGAGCCAAGCAGTGCTACTAGTACGTCTGGCGACGACGAGACGGAGACAAGTTCAACTTCATTATTTTGATCTGGTTCGGCGTGATGCGTGTTTACTGGTATCGGTACCGTAACTGCATTGGGTTAAATGCAAAGGAGCTGGTCAAGAGGACAATGCACAATTGGAAGGACTCGGATTCCGCAACGTCTTATCTCCTCGTCTGTGATTGTTGACCAAGACATTTTTGTTCATGGGTGAGGTGTATCAACACTGTTTGCCTGGGCAAGTGCCAAGGAAGACGCTCCAACCGACTGCCGTGATAAATTCACTAGAGGTGCGGGGAAAGATCGCATGTCTCTTGGGTTCAACTTCAGAGAGGGGCATCACAGGCGATGTCACGACGGCACGTTTAAAATACCGGTACCACATACCATACTGTACGAAGTAACGGTACCGGTACCACACGGCGGTACAAGAATAACTAAACGCTCTACTAGCTGGAGACGCCAACGAAGGACACGAAAACGAAAAGTTGGCATCGAAACTAGAGACACCAACAAGGGAGATGAAGAACGAACCGTTAGCATCGAAACGAAGACTCAACGTGACCAGTAACGTGATTCGATTCTCATCAGGTGGCGGCAACAACCGCGAAGGATGAATCGATTCCGAGTTGTCCGCGATGCTCCAGTCGAAGTTCGAATCTCACGTTGCTCTAGAGGAAAAACCTTTCGATGGAACGCGATGAACCGAAGAACCGAAGAGACTCCCTACGACTGTACAGTACAGCGTAAACAAAGCGATTTGAAAGGAAGGAGGGCTAATAGACGGCTTGGTACAAACCAGTTGTGAACATCGTGGATTCGATTCATCGGTTATGGCGTGGACAAGCCTGACAGTTTTCTGCAGAGCCTTCGCTTGCTGCCGAGGCAGCAACGAAAGAAGACAACTCCTACAGTCGCAGCGTGTTGAAAATTACTCGTTCACCCCTACTGCGAAGGGACGAAACAGAGAGCACCAAACTAGTCCAATCTTCATCTCATAAATTGCTTGCCTCGACAACATTCGAAGCCAAAGCAACTTGACTTGTCAAACTCTCGGCACTCTCCATCAGTCCCCACTTCATCTCAATCTTTGTCATCTCTCTCTCTCTCCTACCCACGACAATGCGTGTCCTACTTTCGATTCTTTCATTCTCAATGCTGCTGTGCATTTCTGTGGCCTCCTCCAACGGTGGGTCCCAGGGCGACCTGGTGAGCTGGCACGGAAAGGATTCGCCAATTAATCTTCCCAAGAATCTCCTACTGGTTCCCGATGAATCGATGCTTTCACCGGAAGATCGTCGGGCTTTGCAGCGATGTAGGCCTCGCCGCGAGAGAACTGATACTGAGAGAGAAGACGAGAACGAAGACGAAGAAAATCAAGACTTTGCTGGGCAAGAGTTCAAGATTGACAACGTTGTCGACATCACCGTCGTTGAAGGCAATCAAGCCATGGATCGACGCAACATGACTACGAATGACCTTCTCGGGATCTTGGATTCGAAGCGTGCAGACCAGGCAAGCCGCAGTCGTAGAAATCGTCAATTGAAGGGACAACGAAACACCAATTCTGTTGAACCCGGCAACATTCGTGGGGCGCATCGCCAGCTCAATGATAAAAAGGGCAAGAAAGAGCCTAAGGAACCCAAGGAACCCAAGGACAAGAAAGGTGCTGGCAAGTCACCCAAGAAGGGAAAGAAAGGAGCGAAGAAGGGTTGTAAGAAGGGCAAGAAAGGTGACAAGAACGGTAGCGACTGTGATTCTCATGAGACTCAGCTTGTGTACCTTGAGTTCCCATCCACTGAGGTCTTTTATGTCATGCAACTATACTATGATCCCTACAGATGCCGTGTTGTCTACGGACCAAGGCCCTACGAAGCCTACCAATATTCCCGAGAAGACATGGATCACATTCAAGGAGAACTAGAAGCTATGTTTGATGGCTATGACTTTGCATTCACCCAGGAACAGCCAGAAGCCAACTCGACGGAGTACTCAACCATCACCTTTGATTGTTGGTTCGATTCGTGCATTTCCGTGGATTTCCGTGGCAGAATCCGCATTCTCTTTGGTCAAGCCGAGAAGATTGATCTGAGGAACACAGATTATAGTGACAACGCCTTTGTACAGGTATGAGATTGGTGGAGTTGCTACTATCGAGGTGGCCACACTGTTCGGCTTACACTTTGGTTTTCTTGTTTCATTCTAAAGGGGAACTTTTGGCAGTTCGCAAAAAGTGTCGACTACAATGACTTCATTCTGAGGCAATACACGAATGCTTGCGATTTGGTGGATTGTGAAAACCGAGAAAACCGAGATGAAGCGTACCGTAGTGTGATTCTGCGACAAGCCTCTCGAACAGGTATGCATAAGTCGTTCGCATGTGTCCTCTCCCTAGCGGCAGACCAGCTGACAGTTATTGTCATCCCCTTTTGTTCTCTTTCAGCTGCTCATGAGTTGGGACACCTGACTGGATTGCGTCACCATGACTCCTTTGGACCATACGGAAATGGCATTGCGCCAACCATTCCCTACAGCTCTTTCTACCCAACCTACGATGGGTTGAACGAAGGAGACGAAACCTTCCTGCACATTATGGGTTCGGGTGCCAGTGTTGGTCAACCCTTTTGGTTTGAAGTGAATCGGACCGACTTTTTCAGTGAGCGTTCCATGCTCAAGTTGCTTGCCAATGAGGCAGGAGAGGTTCTTCACGAAGAAGATGTTGGCGGACTCGACAACTCAATCAAATTCAACAAACTCCACACAGATATTACGTTGCCCGAAGGAGTGCATGCCGGCAAGAAACTTGAGTTCGAAGAGATCTTTGTCAAGGGAAGCATTAGTGCTCCCGGTGAGACAGACTTTTACCGCTTCAAGGGGAAAGCTGGCGAGGTCATTAGTGCCGAGTTCAATGGCTTTGATATTTTCCCTTACTATGATGAGGACTACAACGTCACGATTGGTGCTCTGAACTTGTACAAGGAGGAGGAGGATGGCACCTGGATGCTGGTCTCACAAAATCATCAGAATTTTGAAGGATTCGACGCTCTCATGATTGATGCCACGCTCGAGACCGACGGGACCTTCATTATGGAAGTTTTTTCACCGGACTCCGTCTTTATGGGCTACTGCATTGACTACCGCCCATACGGACCAGGTAAGTGGAAATTGCGGGTCACGCTCATCCGAATGCCATCATATGGCAGTATGTCCCTCAAATATTGATTTTTTCCTGCATCTCCCAGTGCTTCTCAGTTTGATGAGTCTAGATCGAACTGGCTACTCGGACTTTCGCGTTGGCAACTACTACTTGTCTATCTACAAGATTGCTGCCGAGGAGATGGAAGATTCACCTTAGAAAGATTGAAGACTTTATGTTGCTAGCTAGTGCCCATTTTATCTCTGGGCCCATCTCTACGCTTCCACTACGATATTTGCAAATTCGTAGCTCAAACGGGGGATACAGTGCGTTTTAGTTTTAAGATTATATTTGCTCACTTTTTCGAAAGCTCTCCAAATAGATAAACTTTTCATTAGCTCTTAGATCCATCCCATGATTTCGTGGGAATTTGGAACTTCCGACCTCCTCATTCCATCCTCGAAGCATGTCTCGCCATTCACCCGCGCTAAAATTGTCCCAAATTTCCTCGCACACCAGGCTAGCCAGTTGGCTTTTTGCTAACCATGAATGGAGAGACAGGTATGTTGATCTCAATGAATGTTACCAAGTAGCCAACTGCTTCCGGTCTTTGTGGATGGTCTTTTGTAGCTTGCGTCCTTGACTACTATTGCCACAACAGCAAAAGTTCACCACCATGGACCGCAATAGGAGTAACAACGCTTCACTTAGAAAGCTTGACCAGCACCATCCCAAGGGAGGCCCATCATGGAACAAGGAACGTCTTGACACTGGTGGCTCATCGAGGGTAGATCCTATTGAAGGTATTGACCACCGGCAAAGGAAAGTTCAACCTGCAAATAGAAAAAGCGGCAAAAGAAAGGCTATAGACAATGAATCAGAGGAAGAATCAGTCATAGTGGAAGTTGTGGCTGAAGACGTGGAATCAATGACAGAACCACCAAAACCTACCCGTGCCATACTGGAAACAGAGTCCTTGTCTCGACTCATTGAGGGCAATTGTGTTTGTAATAAGTGTCATAAGGCGGGAACCATCCAGTTGACCTTTACATCCATTGGGGTGGCAACAACACCAACACTGCACTGCACCCACTGTGAGCTTGATCCTCTTGTAAAACCTAATCTGGCATGTCCTAAAGGAACAACACTGAGACAGTCAGACGCAATGGGCAATTCGAACGTGGACTATGATGTCAATATACGCTTGGTACTTGCTTTTGTTGGAAGTGGAGATGGTGGGACAGAAGCAGCCAGGTTCCTTGACTTTATGTCTTTACCGGGAGCTAACTCAATGGAGAGGAGAACATTCTCTCAGGTAGAGAAGACAGTGGCACCATACGTGGACTATCTTGTGGATGGGTACCTACACGACAACTTGATGGAGGAGATAAGGCTTACATATGCCGGTAAAGAAGAAGATTTGAAGGCCTGGAGAGAATGCCTCGAAACGGGTAACTCACCTCCTGAAGGCTCAACACTTCCTTATATAGGAACATCCACAGACATGGGATGGAACAAGAGATCCAGCGGGAGGACTTTTGATTCTCATTCCGGTCATGCATGTCTAGTAGCAGAGAAAACAAGAAAACCCGTCAGTTTGTGTACCAAATGCACCTTCTGTCGAGTTTGTACAGCCAAAAGAAAGAAGGGTGAAGACGTACCAGACCACGAGTGTGTGGTGGACCATGAGGAAGGAGCTGGCGCCATGGAAGCTTCCGCATTGTTGAAGATGACCGAAGACATTTACTTCGACAAGGCCGTGTGTCTCAAAACTGTGATAACTGACGATGACAGTAAAATGAAGGCTCGCTGCAAATGGAGCAATGCTGACTGGTTGAAGCATCGTGGGTTTGGTGCGGGCGACAGAAAAGAACTCATTCTTGGTAATAGAGTTGCCCCTCCTTCGCAGCAGAAGGATCCAAACCACATCAAGATGATACCGGTGTACCATGTTTCGGGAATGTTGAAGTACCCTGTTCCAGAACCAAGATTCCTTGCTGATCCTGCACATCGCAAGAAGACAATGAAAAATCGAATGTACAAGATGAAGGCAAGACCAGTGAAAACAGCAAATGACATGCAGGAAGGTGACATTCTCCGTGTATCTTGTTATTTCGTCTTCTTCATCTTTGACCTTCCAAACATACCAAAGGATCAGTGGGTGACCAGAGCCCAGTGCATCTACAAGCATCATTTCGATATACACGATCAATGTGGTGAGTGGTGCAAGAGAAAGAAAGCAACACAACAGGAGCGTGCAAATTCCAAAAAGACGTACCGCTGCAAGGAAAGACACAATGGGTTGTGGGAAGACATCAAGGAGTTGGTGGAAGAGTTCACTACCCTTGCAAAGCTGGAAGAGTTGAGTCACGGTGGTGACACCCAAGTTAACGAGTCGCTCAATCAACAGATCGCATGGTTGTCGCCGAAGAACAAGACTTATTGCGGCAGTGTTTCGTTGGGAATGAGAGTGAGGATTGCCATTGCCATCCACCTTGTTGGGAACCGGAAGTTTTGGAGCGAACTGTTCTTCCATGTTGGTCTGGACAAAGACTGGTTGACTGAATACCGTCTCTTGCAGAAAGACAAATCGAGAGCTGGTAAGTTGGATCGATCGAGAAAAACAGCCAATAGAATCAAGCGAAAAAGCGACATGCACGAGCGAATACAGAAGTACATGCAGCAACTCAGGATTGACAAAGGCAATGGGATGGCTTACCAGGCAGGATCGGCAATGGAAGGAGGAGATGCATCATTGTCAACCCTTTTTTGTTCGAAATGTCATCAGGTAGGACACAAAGACGCTCGGAGTGGAAAGTGTGTCCACAACGCGAGGAATCGCAAGAAACGGAGTAAAATCGCCAGTGATATTGACAAAACAATCAACGAAGACGTACATACCAATGAACATCTTAGTAGCCAAAAGGAAGATAGCGCCGACAATCCTGCGGAGGAAATTTCGCTCATAGACAACATCCCTCTTACAAGCGATAAACACGTATTGGAATTGTCCGCGGCACTGGATAATGATAGTTGAAGATCGCTGACGCAAGATTCAACCGTCATTGGCTTTTTTGCGTCTGGGCGAACTGCATCTCAGACTAGCGATTTTGTCACCAAATCTAGCGAGCGATTGTCTACGTTAGAGTACTGAATTAGTATAAGATTTCTAGGGTTATCAATAGCTAGATTCTGTTGTAGCAATAAGCTACTTTCTTTTCATAGACAAACACGAACAAATAAGGGCGAAGAATCCATCTTGGTTGAAGATGCATCAGGGCTTGATAGTTGATAAACGAAGCTGCAAACTGTTCCGGCCGGTTCCGAGAACAAGCAGTCTGGACCGTTGGTTCCATTGAGAGTTGACCAACTGGTTAGTCTTCCCAAAGATCGATGTTCTTCCTCTTGACACCTCTACAGCTAGCACCATTGCGAGCCACCGAATCGTCATTGTTTCCAGTAGCAGCCCCAACAGTGCTGTACCTCACTCCTTTCGGATTCGGATACAACGATCGCACCCCCTTGACAAAGCACACCGGCAATGGCTTCCTCCCGTTGACAAACTTGTAACCGTTCACAGCATAGTACCAGTAGAAACACCAGCGCTTGTGGTTGGGAGCCAAGTCATCGAAGTGATCACCGTCGAGATGTCCTTGAAGTTTGCTGGACACTGAAAGATACAGTTCGCAAATGTCAACATCTTCAAGAGGCAAGGTGAGAAGAATGCATTGGGTGAAACCATACTCGGAACAGCACTGGCAACTGTTGTGGTGACCTTCTTCACCCTCGCTTGGTTGAACCACGATGAAATAATTCTGACGCTTGTTATCTTCCTCGTCGTAAAGGTCATAGGTCCGAAGAATGCACTCCGACATGTCCAATCCACGCCTCACCATCAGTGGATAGTCCATGACATCCTTCCATTCCTGGCGAGTCGAGGGATCTTGGATCCATTCACCTTTGAAGTACAGTCTGCCCGCTGTAATAATTATAATCTTGTATTTATTAGTCGCTGTTATAATTATTAAATCTCGAGGTCCCCCCCCAGTCCCGGGTATCCGTGAATGAAGGAACAAATCTTTCGAGCAGCCCAACAACGTCGTACAATCCATTCCAACCGTTTCAATTTGACTGAGACAGCATGTCAAATGCCGATATCGATCCAATGGAGGTGTCATTCCTGGGTACCTCTGCGGTATCTCTGCACGCACCTCTCCGAGGCTGTCTCGTCGGTGCCAGCCCAAGCCCTGGTTGTTTACGTGCATTTTTCGAAGGATGGTTTTGACGAGACAAAAACAATTCAGGTGAGCTGCCAAACAATTTCACACAAACCATACCAAAGGATCCAATCCGACCTAGACCAACATGAACGTGATGGCTCTATCCATTCGTTTTTCACTAGTGGCTAGCCTCCAGAACGTACTATATTTAGTGTCACTGTTATATTTACTGAGATCCACCTTCCCCCCTTATATATATTAGAGAGGGCAGACTGTAAGGCCCTTTGTCTGCTGGCATCCAAAGGTGGTGCATGTCCCTGTTGGCGGCAGGAGAATTGGTCGCCTCGATGAGTGGTACCACAGCACCGAAACGAGAGACATAATGGATACCCCAGGAATCCAGCTTCCTATTCGTGGAGACTTCCTTGGGCCTGACACCTGTAATGACCACACTTTCACGCATATCTTGAGGAAGAATGATCATTCCAGTCATCTGGGGAGGCAGCTTCCAGCTCATCTTCCTGATCAGCATGTACATCTTGTATGTGTACGACTGGTTGGATGTCTGAAAGACGATCGAATAGTCTTCCACAAAGATGGTCATTCCAACAAAGATCTGGTATGCGTCGAAGTAGTGGGAGAGTCCACTATTGGTGGTTGCCTTGAACAAAGTGTCACTTCCATCCATCAAAACAAGGTTGTAACACCACATCTTACTCGACATGTCATGCGTCTTGTACTCACGTGCGATCTTCTTTGCCTCAACAACAGTGAATGCAGCTGGCTGGTCAGTCTCTTCAAGAGAGGGAGGGCGAATACCTTCTCCCTTCATCCAATACTTGGCCGCTGGCTTGATGGTGGTGTTGTGGAACTCCTTCAGCATGCAGGCAGCGGCAGCAAAGTCAATGCAAGCAACATCATGATACTGGATAGTGGTAACTCTGTCGCTCATCATGGTGGAAACCTGTAAGTAGCCAAATTGCAATTTGGCGCTAAACAGTGTCGCAGTAACTCTGTTTGTGTCGATCTTCGATTTCTCTGATCAGCGAAATTCCTTTTCGAGCGTGCCGTTCTTCGCTAGTGGCCATGGGTTTCCGTGGATCGGAGCGAACCATTTGGACTGCTCACTATTGCAACACGACAACAAACTAATCTGCCGCTGGGAACATGCATAACAGCTCTGGAACGGCACACTCCAATGACATGATGGCAAGTCACTATACATTGTTGAGTACGGTGCAGCACATGCTGAAGAAAGGGACACAAAAGATTGGCTGTCTATGGAGCGAAGTGGGTGTCACAGCACGGCAGTTCATTGGAATGAACAGTTTTTCAAGGCCGATGGCAGTTACATTGGCTGAACACACAACAACACATTTTGTGTCCCATTGTGGTCAGTTGGATAGAGCATAGTTTACTTTATAAGGTGGAATATCTCAACAAGAAACAGACACTAGCATTTGGTGGAGTAGGAATAGTTCGAAGGTAGCACAACAATGATGGCCCCTCACTTTTCTTGTCGCGATAAAAGCACGGAGAGGATGGGTTTTTCACACTTTTAAGAAATACCCCCGTGGGACATCCTTAACACTCTTGATAATAGGCTTACCTCGAATCGAATCAATCGATCGATCGGCCGATTGGATACAGCACTCACCATTGTTGTCGGCCAAGCTTGGATTTCTCTCCTGTTTACCATAGCTGTCACGCGAAGTCTGTTTGAATTCATGACTGTCAAAAAAGAGCACTCTCCAAAGCATTAGAGGTTCGGGTGTAGTCGAAAAGGTTGAGGTTAAACTGAGGTCATACGATGGTGTCTCGGTCGAACGTTATCTGTCCGTTTGCGCAGGGCGACACCGTCTGTGTTCTAATCTGTACCCCTGCGCGTCCACAAGCACACGGTTCTTCGTTATTCGACGACAACAATAACAATGACAACGACAATGACATCATCGACGACAGTAACACTTGAGCCTTTTCCACCTCTCGCTAGCTGCATACGAATCCTCTCTTAAACAATCATCGCTCTTCGATTACAACAACATCACCAACGACAGTCACACAGTCACACTCGAGTCTTTACCACCGCGTTAGCTGCATGCGAATCCCCTCTCAAACAAACGTGATGTCATGCCAGAACCAAAGACCACAGCCAATCGTCCTTTATTTTAATAACTGAACATAGCAATGTCAGGTCATTTGATGGTACCCCTGTGCTGCTCACTGTTGGGCCGGTGTGTTGGTGGATCCTTCCTTCCCTTCATGTCATGCCAGATGAAACCAGAGACCACAGCCAATCCTCATTCATTTTCAATGTCTGAGCATAGCAATGTCGGGTCGTTTGATGGTGCCTCTGTGCTGCTCACTGTTGGGCCGGTGTGTTGGTTATTCCTGCCTTCGTTCATGTCATGCCAGATGAAGCCAGAGACCACAGCCAATCCTCATTCATTTTCAATGTCTGAGCATAGCAATGTCGGGTCATTTGATGGTGCCTCTGTGCTGCTCACTGTTGGGCCGGTGCTGCTCACTGTTGGGCCGGTGTGTTGGTGGTTCCTTCCTTCCCTTCATGTCATGCCAGATGATGCCAGATGATGCCAGAGACCACAGCCAATCCTCATTCATTTTCAATGTCTGAGCATAGCAATGTCGGGTCGTTTTGGTGCCTCTGTGCTGCTCGCTGTTGGGCCGGTGTGTTGGTGGTATTGCAGAGTCCAATTTGCTTCTGTCTGATAAGGATCTCACCATAACTAGTATAGCTCAGTGTCAACCGTGGGGCTGCCGTTTGGCAAGCGATAGTTGGTGGCCAGCCTTGACCAGCAGCACATACCCTTCTCCTATCTTTTGTCTTGTAGATGTTCACTCTTCTTTAGTTGATTAGTTGGTTGGATGGTTGGTTAGTTCCTATCAAAGTCAAGGTGGAAGGTCTGTCAATCACAATGTCCATGGGTGACTCTGGACCACTTGGGCAGCGATGTTGCCACATCACTTCATGTCAGCCGTCCCCAGTGCCTTTGCGCCAGGAAGCATTCCCTGTGCCATACCCCCAAGATGAGAACATTCCTATGGCATAGTGGTTGGCAACTGGAAGCTGAGACTGTGATACACTTTCCATTCCCTCTCTTCTCCATGCCCTGTACAGAGGCTATGATATCAGTAGTTTCATAACTGTGGGCAGCTGGTGTGTTGCCAACAACCTCATGCCTAGCAAGCCCTTGCTTGTTGGTTGTCCCTGTTCTTGCCATTGGTCTACTAACCTTGGCACTTGGTAGTGATAACTTTAGTTCCAAGTCTGTAATGTGGTTATTTGGCTTTGGCAAGTAACTCATACCGCTCCTCTTCTATAGTTGTTCACTTTTGAGGGGCAGCTCTTTTCAGGTGAAGGGGGGCAATGCTTCATTCAGCCGTCAAGCACCTCGTTCTTCTTCTACTATACGTTTGCACCATTGGGAGGTTCCTTTTTGATGATACCGGTATCGCCCTTTTCCTTGTCCAGCACTTTGTGGGCTCCCATTTATTTTGTCGATGGTGTTTAGCAAAGCGTGGTGTAGCATAGCCAGGCGTACCTGTTGTGGCTACCCGCTACCGGTAGGATGATTCTTCTTCGTATCTTTTTACCTCATACCCACTTGCTGAGCTGCCTCACGCTTTTGGATCTCGAGCTCTTACCATGCCTGCCACTATCCCATCACCTCGCATGGTGCAATCTCGTCACTGGCGTCGGGCTGGGGCTCATCCTTCTAGTCATTGGCCCTGAGCGCTGCTTTCTTGCTGCTTGACTGTAGTCATTGGTTCAGTACCGTGCGTGCACTTGCAAGCTTCCAGGACCTGCTGACCGAGCTGAATGAAGCCCTGTCGTCTACAGAATGCTTCTGTACGTGCTGTGACGACCTGTCTCATGTGCTTCAGGGCAAGCGAGCAAGCGAGCAACCAATGAAGCCGTGCCTCTTTAGCCAGCCTGACGGCAGAGTACGGTACGCTGTATCGACGATTGCAAGGCATTGTCGTCGCTTTCCCGAGCGATGCTGTCATGTTGCTGAACGTTCACTCACCCACAGCCAGTTGCTCGACCTTCACGGTGTCCCAACATCGCATAGTACATGGTACCGAGCCAAACCCGCCGTCAGAGAGGCATGAACGGCTAGTCCTCGTCAGCTAGACGAAGAGCTTAGATGGAGGATGCTACGTCCGACTCTCGGTAGATCAAGGAATGTATCCCCTGGCTGCTGGTTGTATTGGTGGTACCACTTGAGCGAACATTGTCTTGGCATCCACCGAGCCAGAAGCCGCATGAACCTCATTAGCTGTGTCCGAAGTCCAAAGGGAGAGTTGAAGGAGTAGACAACCCTTCGAATTCTTTGCTCTTTAATAGATGCGACAACCAAAACAGTTGAAGTTAAGTGCAGCTTCTTTTAGTTTCTTAGTTTCCAGTGGATTCGCTTTTCTTGGGGTTTTGGCAACCGTACAAACCTAGCATGGCACGTTCAATGCTGTAGGTTGTTGAAGTCATCAAAGGTGACAAGACTTCTTTTTCTCCGTCCACTTTCCTTCCACCTCATTGCCCCGGTGCAGTCGCAACCGAACTCGCTTTTTTCGGCAGCTGAGGATCCACCTCTCCAGTCTGGCATCCTTGTTGTTCACGCCTGTGAATCTCGACAAGTCCAGTGGGCTGTTTAGCGGCGGACAATGCCCCCCTCATGCTTTCGAGGAGCTCAGACCGGTTTTCGTAGATCGGTACCGCAGACCTCAGTCTGCCAAAATGCCGAAGTCTCCGGGCACTTTTTGTTCCCAAGAGAAAGTTCAAATTCACTTTGGAACCAGCTCTCCGAGTCTTACTAGCTAGCTAGCACCGCATTCACACCAGTCTTACACCAATACTGTACCCCAAGATTTCCCATGGTTACTGGTGTTGGATGGATTCGCCTGCATCATAGTGGTTTTGTGGGTCTACTACAGCGAGGACCTGACTGAGTCACTCAATTAAATTTTAGCTACTAGTATTTGGTTCCCTTTACGTTCTCTAGCTAGCTAGCCAGCAACTACATGTACGGTTCGTACGGTATCGTTAGCAAATAGCATCGCCCACCACCAATCTCCCACTGGACACTGCACCAACCCTTCAGCAAGAATCGAATCAATCAAAAATTGATCACCTCATCATCTACATTGTCATGTACGATCTCCAATCTCCACAACCTCTGACCACTGACCACCATACGGACGGTAGATATGCAGATATTAGATATTATTACTAGTCTAGAGATATAGCTCGATAGATCTAGCTCCAAGAAGTTCATGGAACCCGAAGGCTGACACCTCAGCTGTATTGAAGAGTCTTGGGCAGCTGTAAGATTCAATTCTTACCCGGTGAATGACTTCTTTTGCAGTGCTAGTTTGACAGGTCATTGGTCTACTATCAGCAAAGAGTACATTTGCTCTGATTTGTGACCCGAAGCCTGTCAAAGCAGAGCATGTGAAGACATCATACAAGAGAAGAGTGGATTAGGATCTCTTGACCTCGCCAGTCGGGTCGTGCTCCCTTTCCATTCCTCCACAACAGCTTTCCAAACTCTTCTCAACAGCTTCTCATCGATCTCACAAATTTCAGGCCGCAAAACGCAAACCACAAAAGAAACAACCACAACAAAATCACCCAAACAAAACTACTATCCTCAACATGAACTCCTTTGTCGAAAAGATCACCACCATGAAGAAGAGCCACAAGGACAGCAACACGAAGAGCCAAAAGCATTTGAAGGATCGCAGTGAAAAGTCTCTGCGATCATCGACTTCCACTTCTAGCAGCGGCAAGAGTACTTCCAAGCGTCATCATCATCATCATCATCATCCTCGAGTCAATATCAGCACGAACCAGATCCACCCCCAAGATTTGATTCGCATTCTGGAAATGCATGCACAGACTGACAGCAAACTAGCCAGCGATTACTTTGAGCAAATCAAGCACACATCTGCCCCACGTCAATTCCTCGACGACTCGGACCATGTGCGCAGCACACCCAAGGCAGCATGAGCAGCACGCGAATGGGGACAGAGCTACGCTAGATGTCACCGTTAGACGAGAGCAAGTCATAGAAATCCATACATACATACATCCATCCATACATACAATGCTTCATCCATAACAACACTATAGAATCATATCATATATATCTTCTTCCAACAACGTAACGTAATGTTTTACATACTGGTGCAGGTAATAACGGAACGAACGATGAAGAGGAAGGTTCGCTTTTGTTGGAAGCGAACGAAGGTTTCCCGACGCATTGTCAAGAAATTGCAAGATTCCGCCCCCAACCTGCCCACCTGTGGTCAGAGGAAGCCTCTAGTAGACAACTTGCTTGCGTCAAAGTTCAGGTTTCTCATCCTGCAATCCTGAACTCCACCTCGCAGTCTTCTTCCATGCTCAGCTCAGGCATTGTTGATGAGGCTCTCCCCCATTCCCATGATGTGATGACTGTGAGCAAGCCAACAATCAACCGCTTCGTCAGAGACCCAGAGCAACAGATGGAGCAGGCAACTGCTGAGAGAGGGCAATCCCACACAAAGGTTGCAAGCAAGCACCGAAAGAAGATCCAAATGAAGCCCGTAGAGCTGTAATGAGCCCGAGGCCTCTAGCTAGGCTCCAAGATAGATCTGCTTCCATCACCATGCAGTAAACAGCCAAGCCGTGAAGCCCAACATCAAATCTCCCATTCTGTGCAAAGAAGTCTCTGCAACAGACAGAGAGCGACCATGTCCACATCCCGGGCAACAAGAAGTGCTTCTAGCAGTCGAAGCGACGGCACGACGAGGGTCTCTCGAAAAGAGCGCTTGTCCTTGCTGGCATCTCGCGATGTTTCTTCGTCATCCAATGCAGAAGAATCCGGGGTTATCACCACATCTGTCAGTGCTCTGCCACTAGTAGAAACAGTGACCGACGAGCCTTGCTGTTCCTGCGACGAGTTGCCAATGAGAAATGTGCTGTTGGAGTACAAGCTGTACGACTTGACCCGTCGCGCCGATACCAACTTTTGGCTGGGGTTGATTTGCCTGGGCGTCTGTGCCGTCAACTTTGTCCTCATGTACCTAAACTGGTTGTTCCGCCAAGACCATCCCGACCATGATGATGATGACACTACTACGAGTGCATTCGTCTTGGCCGAACATGTCTCCCATAGGACATTTCATATGCTGGAATTCTGGACCACGTGTCTCTTTTCCACTGCCGAAGCGTTTGCCTTGATCATGACATCCCCCACGCAATACTACCAATACCACCATCATCACAATCAACCCCATCTCCTCAAATTACTCCTCTTTTTCAATGTCCTCAATTCCATGATCCCGGCACTCCTCATTACCTTGGACTTTTGCTATTTTGAAACGTTGGCACACGAACTGGAATTCCTCAATTCCTGGACCCTGGCATTTGTCACCATGATTCTACTCCTGTCACTCATCCAACCACCAGAGACAACAAGCACGGAACAACCACAATCCACTCATGAGGACTCCTTGTACATTATCATAGGAGGAGTAGCCTGCTTATTGGTGGCCATCATGAACTGCTGTGTCTACAACTTGGGACGGGCATCCACGGCGCACTACCTGGAACTTTCCTTTAATGTCGTCATGAGTCTCGTGACCTTTTGGTTCTGTTTGGAGAATCGGTTCCAGGCCCAAATGGAGATTGGACAACTGCTCTACGGTCGACAACAACCAGATTCATCAGTAGTGCCTCCCGAGCTATCTCCCCTACGAATACCATCACGACGGCCCCAATGGCACTTTATGATGTTTGGAGGTACGCCGAAGCTTTTACCCGTAATGGGACGAGCCGGAACCACCCAAGTACAACTGGCACAACTCGATCCCATTGTGGAGGAACAACACAGCGAATGGACGCCCTTGACGGGTAGCACGGCGCAACGATACCGCTATCGACGCATGGGGACGCTCTAGCTACTAGCTAGCTAGCTAGCCAAGTCTAGGCTAGGCTATCCCCGGAGGCTACTAGTAGAGCAGAGCCAGTGTGTCGCTCTCGAAGAAAGCAAGATGCTGCTAGCTTTCACAGAGCCCTAGAGGGAGAGGGGTGCGGCAATCCACACAAGAGATATCTCGACAAGACTCTTTTTTGTGCGAACGTTTGCATGCAAACAGCTATCTACTCACAGGGAGAGCCCACGTACGGTAGCTCTTGTCCGTACCGTATCACGTAAACTGTGACGGCATGCACACCAAGGCTACGGTACCTCAGTTATTTGGAGTCAATTGCCCTCTAATCATAATGCAGATTCCTGCTTCGTCATGGCATGGATCCTGTAGATTGATAGATAGATAGAATTACCATTCGATTCGTTGCTGCTATTAGACATACATAATTATATAATTTGGTATTACCAGACAAACGGAATGACGGCTTTTCGTTCCAAAGGATAGTCCTTGAAATTCTGCAAGTACCATTGATGATGCGCCACTCCGCGGGGTACCAGATTGATCAATGTAAAGAGTACAAAGCTCCAGGCGGCCAAGGATTGAGTGGCAATGGCAAACCCGGTCCATTCGAGGATTTCTCCCATATAATGCGGTGCCGAAACGTAGCGAAAGAAGCCTCCGTGGGGAATCACATAGTGGCTCTTGGTTTGTTGAGTAGCAGTAGTAGCAGTGGAAGTTGTTGGGGTTGGCGGCGGCTTGCGCAAGTTTCGGAGAATATGATCAGATTGCCAATTGATGGCCACCCCCAGGAGAAAGAGTACAACTCCAGTCCAGAATTGTGGGTGTTGCAGGTAATTGTCGGGATACGTCTGAAACTGCAAAATGGCTCTGGATTGAATGTAGCCATTGATTTGAGTGAAGAAATGAGCTATCAGGACCACTTCTATTGGTAAGGGTTTGCTGTGGGCATTGAGTTGTAGGGGATAAATCAAGGCTCGATTGATGTAATGTCCCACAAAGAGTGCCAGCAAGCTGCAGTTGGCCGTGGTCAACTTGTCGCGGGAGAAAGCATCGTAGCAGCACAACCCGGCCCAAAGGAGATTGGGAATTTCAAAGAGACACCAACCAATGGGTGCCGGAATAGTAGGACCCAACAAGGTCTGGAAGGTCTTGCCCCAGGGAGCCGCAATCACATAATGCAGCACGAAAAAGATCACTGGGCAGATGTAGAACACTCCCATGACCAACTGATGGTGAAAGGTCTCTTCTGCCTCCAGGCTGGCGAAGATGGACTCGAATAGCACCATGGTTATGCTTTAGTAATTGATGGGTGGGATTCTTCTTTCTTTTGAAGGGATATCACAAGTAGGCTGTTTGACGTATGTAGGTATATATGTTGTGTTGTTGCTTGCACAGGATTATGATCAATCTGCATGAATGGCTGCTTGGCAAGGTTGCTCTCTTTGGGAAATAACCAGCTCATCCGTTGTCGGCAAAAAATAATAATGACACTCGTGACTTGTACTCATGATTCAGAAGATACTGCCAACACGCGGCGCACGGGTGGGGTACTGGTACGACGTACCGGTCCTGGTACAGTACCCGGTACGGTACCGGTCCTGTTACAAGGGTACATGTACCAGTACCAGGTACTAGCTGGCTAGCTAGTAGCTAAAGCTTGCTGCCCTCCACACATCTGTACATACATGTAGTCGTAGCAGAAGAGCCCAAACAGCAACCCAATGCCTCTGCGAGCTTAATGACGGGTACACCATAGCTACAAAGGGGGGGTTGCCTCCAGGACTCCTCTAAAAGAGAGTGCGTTTTTCGTTCCCAAAGCCAGTCAAAATGATGACGGAAGCAGTGCTCTTGCCACCGGTGAAGGCGAGCGACGTGACGAAGAAAGCAACTGCTGATGGAGGAGAGACTCGACTCAGATGGTAGAAGATAGAGCGAGCTAGCTGCTGGTTAGACACAATGTAGTTAGCTAGCTACAGCGTAGTTGGCTGATCTTGCGTGAAGCATTCGTCTTTTGGCGTGATAACCAACCGGCGACCACACCAAACGGACGCTGTAAGGAATGTAGGGTATTAAAATACTGATGGAGAGTCCAAGAAGCAACGGCTGGCAAGCAAGCAACGAGAACATACCAACTGGCTGTCAGCGACCGGCCATGTTTCGCACCATTTGAAGAGATTTCGTCTGCATGCGACGTAATGCAATTTACACTACCCTAGTACTACGATGGTCCTCACAGCATGAAAACTAGATATATGCATTGTAGGGTTCTTGGGTCTTGCATGGGACTTTTTTTGGCCAACCCCAACCAGCGAGGATTGAATAAACACGGGGGATGTACAGTGGGGCACAAGCAGAAGCAAAGCATGGAGATGATCGCAGCCAGCCAAGGTGGTTAGCCCACGGCGGTAGTATGGTAGTTGAGATAAGTTTGCTTTGTCTGAGATTACTACCTTTTGGCTGTCTTTACAGCAGCTGCAAGGACGAAAAAGTTAGTTCGGGGTGGATGCACCCTCCTTTCTATTCCTGTTCTGCTCGACCGTATTCGAGGCAGCCAGTTCATGTCTTGTATGTTGGATAGTCGGGGATTGGTCCTATGTTCGGTTTCTTTGCTCGTGCCTACAAGTAAGTGCGCTCGTGGAACTAGCAAGAGCTCTCAGGATAGCTAGCTAGATAGAGTAGAGTGTGACTATCTATTGTAGTCTTGCAAAATCCAACAGATATCCAAGGACTAGCTAGTAGATAGACTCCATGTACATCATGTACATCATGTATTTGTCAGCAAGATCCGAAAGGTCCAACCAAGCCTTGGGTGTTCCCCATGAGGACGTGCCAGCGGTTGCATTGGATATGTGGTCATGACGTCTTCTGTGCACTGTTCAACTCCCACTAATTTATTAGTTAGACATTGAGACCTGTTTGAAAGCGCCAACCACATGAATGAGAGGAAACAAAAGAAGGCTCTTGAGGACGCGCCTGTCAAGGACATGCCTGCGTTCAAAATTTGGAGATAGCACAGACTAAAATTTCGCGGCTCTTGCGGATCTCGAGGGGTCCTCCAGCCACTTGCAATCATTTCATTGAACAGGCAGACAGATTTATCCTGACCAACAAGCAAGCAAGAGTGGGCGGCGCATCATCTTCCACACCGAGCACCTCGTCGGCAGCTGTTTCTCTCTCTCCCTTTTGGGTTTGTCGGTCTCGCAGAGGACATCTATTGGCAAGCTAGCAAAGGACATTCACATACAATAGAGAGATTTGGAGAAGAAGGATGAGTGACAGTCTAGAAGCAGCAATAATGAGGGAAAGTAAAAGTCACAAGCTTCGCACAAGAAGAATAATGAGAAAGACGCTGATCAAGTGGAGTGCTCCTCTACTTCTAGTACTGGTGGTGCTCTCTAGCCAATTGGCGCAAGTGTCGGCACAACAATCCACCTTGGGAGAAGCGCAGCTCAATGGTGGTGACCTTGCGGCGGATGTGGACGTGTGGACTAGTGTGTTGAACGCGTCGTCTCTAGGCACGTTGTCGAGATCCTCCCAGCGTTTCACACTGTTTTACACTTTGGATGGTCCTACAGGAGATGGCGCCTTTCGCGACGTTCCGGCACTCCAACAATTGATTTGGTTTATGCGAAATTTGACCATGGAATTTGCACCCACTTTCGCAACGCTGGAAGAAGTGGAGAATGTGACGACCAACTGTCTGTACCGAACCCAAAAGAATTTTGACGAACCTACCGATCTTCCTCCTGCCATGCCAGGTGCCATCTACGAAGGAGAACTCCTGGGTCGACGGAGGAATCCCTACTTGACACGGCAAAGTGCCGGTATAGTGGACAGTTTGATTGATTTGGCGCCAGGCTCTCTCTTTGGCAATACGACCTATGGAGTCGTCTATGACATGAACTATAGTTCCTTCTGGGTAGATGTCGAAAACTACACCTATTTCTATGAAGACACAATCTACCAAAAGTTTGACCAACTCACGCTGGGACTAAGACTGTGGCTCGAGGTACCAGACGACAGCGTCCTCGTAGTAAAAGGTGTCTACCGAACTGTCACGGAAGCCCAGCCGGCAAATGTCTCGGCAGCAACTCTGAACACTATAGATCAGGTCGAAGACGTTGTGGACGAAGCAGATCTCATTAAAGACACGCTCACAAACACTACTGGTAGCGATTCCTCGAATGCGGCACTCAACGAGACGGACTCTTACATTACCGATGCCATTGACGAGATTCAGGATGCTCTCATCGACTTGTCGAGAAACTACACCACCACAATGTCAATCGCTCCATCAACATCACCATCCGCCATCAGTATCCAACCATCTGCCATGCCCACTTCGACCACGGTTCCTTCAGACGCACCTTCGACGTCGTTACAACCCACCATTTCGATGGCTCCTTCCATGAGACCCTCGGAGAGCCCCACAAGGACTCCCAGCGATGCACCTTCCGTATCGCCCTCCATGTTTCCTACCTTTGAAACAAATTCCACGGAACGACAAAAGTATATTTTTACCTTTACCATGGAAAATGTCTCCAATCCAAGTCACTTGTTTCGCGATACCGCACTCATGTGCGAATTCTTCATCGGGTTGACACCGGAAATTGTGGAAGAAGGACAAAACGCGGACTA
Organism: Seminavis robusta; assembly: GCA_903772945.1. Classification (NCBI taxonomy): domain Eukaryota; phylum Bacillariophyta; class Bacillariophyceae; order Naviculales; family Naviculaceae; genus Seminavis; species Seminavis robusta. The sequence continues at coordinate 64,364 of CAICTM010000121.1, read as the reverse complement.
CGTCATGACGACGTGCCCACAAGTGGCGTCTTTGGGATTTAGTTTCCCCACACAAACGCGAGTTCCCTTTACCACTCCTCCCGGTTCGCCACCCGTACTGGCGCCCACGTTGGAGCCAACCGGCAGGGTTGTTTACGATGATGACACTACAGAAAGCAAGTACAATGAAACGTTGGAGGCAAATCAGGAAGATCAGGCGGCATACCTGGAAGAAAACAATATTACAAGGACAAGACTCCGAGGGAGGCGCGAGCTGCAATTCGAAGCGAACGGTACTGCCATTGAAAATGCCATTGACGAGGCCAATGAGGATGGCGAGTATCCTGCCGTCAAATACACATTCTCCATTGTCATGAGGTGGGAATCGGCTGTATACGAAGTTACCTCGTATTCCAACCTCCTCCATTTTTATGTCAACAGTAATCCGGTGGAAGTCGGAGAAGATTTGTATGTATTCTTTAATCTTACCGAAGATGATGGAACAAACTTGACCGTCAACAAACTCCAAGTGGTGTTTGATTCCACAACGCCTCCGTCTTCGGAACCTTCCGCATCTCCATCGGAGAAGCCATCCTACAACTACCTGTCGGATGAGCCAACGTTTTCACCAACACCGGCCCCTGTCAGTACTGTTCCTCCTGGGAACGGAACCGACCCTTTGCCACCGGAAGGATCTCCTACGTCGACACCCGGCAACACGAAGAGTCCTTCAACAGAGGCGACTCTTGTCCCCAGCACTCCAAGAAGCGACACGACGATCATTGCCATTGTGGTGGTCATTGTCGTGATTTTTTCATCCGGGCTAATGGTCTTTCTCTTTTACTTTTACCAAACACGGCGACAACGAATGCGAGAATTGATAAAGCAACGTCGTCCCAGTCAAGGAGCCGCCGCGGCGGGTGCCACTGCGATGGATTACCAGAACCCCGGTGGTAGTAGTTATCAAATGCCAGCTCATTCACCCTCGACGACGGCCAACTCGGTGTCCCCGACCGTTGGTACCGATGCCGCACTTGTGGGACAATCCTCGGGGCCGCCAAGTAACATTTTAAGCGAGGGAGGGTCAAGTCGCCGTTCGGGTCCCGACGACGATCTGCTTCATTCAGACTTGACCAATGGTTCTTCTATGGGAGCCAAGGACGGGGATTCGCAAAAGCTGGAATCCGCACTCGACAAGGACAACAGCAAGAAGCACATGATGGGTTCGTTACTGTCCGATATTGAAGAGGATCCCTACTATAGCACGGACGACAATGATGATGAACCCACAACCGATGACAATACGACACAATCGCCACTGGATGAATTCGAAAGATATAAGGATCGAAATCTGGAAAAGATGAGATCGAACGTGGAAGACAACGTTACAGGGCTCGACGACATGATGAGCCAAGCCATGACCATGGCGTTGATTATGGACGAAGGAGCTTCGGGGTCGGCACCGTATTGGCATGGAGCCAAAACGGGAGTCGAAATCGAGGCAAACGCGCTTTGGGAAGTCACAGAATGGATGAAACGAAAAGGTGAATCCGCTGAAGACGATGAAAAGTAAGCAAGACTCCCTGTAGCAGATGATGTTTGTGTCCGGTACTTTGCTTCCGTCTGTCTCTAAACCATGCTGTTCATTCCTTCCTTTTACTCTCGTGCTGCTGATGTTCAACTAACTCCCACAGAAATATCTATATGCAAGGCTTGTTGAACAAGATGGTGACAAGTGTCCGAAAGGGCATTGTAGACCCGGAAGATGCATCGCGGACAATCCATGAGTGTGCCTTTCTATTGGGTCTCAAGCTTGCCAATCAACTTCCCGTGACCACAATTGTCCTCTCTGGTATGCACAAGGCGACCACTACGGCTGATATCATTCGAGTGCTGAAAAAGTTTGGTAATATCGAGAGTGCCGCGGTGGCATCGAATCAACGAGGGTTCGGTAAGTCTACAAATACGTGTGTCTGGGTGGCTCTCTTGCTAGTAGCTCAGTGCGATGACTGATCCACGATCTTGATGCCTTCATTTTCTTAATTGTTCAGGTATCGTTCGGTTCAAGAACCAAAAGTCGAGCATGGCTGCCATGGAACAACACGACACGGACGAAGTTGTGGTGAAGAATGTGGGAGTTACCATGAAGCTACTTTCCCCGCTCAATAGTTAGCTAGTGCTAGACTACTGAGACACATCCTCCCAAAGCAACTTTTTCATGTGTGGGGGGCCAGCTAAGCCACTTTCCGTGTGGTTTGCCCACCTGCCCATGCGGGGCCACTCTCCGTTTGCACTTCCAGCAACGTTGGGATGTTGGTTGATACCAACGACCTGCAAGCACGTTCCTTGCCGTGTCACGAAACATGTCCTGTCATCACCCTCATCACCGTGTCACCAATATAGATAGTCTCCACTGTAAACGAGTACACTCTAGATTGCATAGATATCAAGTTATTACGCCTGCATATTGTGATGCACCCCGTCAGATCCATCCCGAGGATCCTCTCTGTGGACACAAATGACTGCTTGTCTTTGGACTGGCTGCCCTAAACTAAACTAGCCACACCAACTCCATAAAAGCTATAAATTTAGAGGCTGAATTTCATGCCGAGTGATGCATCAACTCGCCAACACGCCGACAACGTCATTTTCAATATTTTTACTACGGAAAACCGAAGATGCCGACTACCAAGATGGTATTGCTGTTCTGTTGGACTCTGCTGCTGCCTACAATATCATTTCCCACTGTATCGAATGCTCTGCAACAGCCCACTCGAATCGTTGCCAAGCCCCGTTTCTTGATTGCCAAGGATAGCCCCATTCAGCTGGAATGCTGTCCGTTGATAGGGGGTCCGTCCTGGTTGCCACTTCATGTGCAAGTAGCCATTGTACTACCGGTAGAAGAACGACAAGAAGAGAGCAAGTACAAATTTGATTTTGTGCCCCAACAGGCCACGGAACCAGCGACGCTCTTGCGGCTGCTGACACTGAAAGCTGTACCAGGAGAACTTCGTTGTTTCGCACCTCGAGACGACATGGCTACACTTCCACTAGATCATTCTCCCGCACAGCTTCTTGTTCAACAAGCTCAAGAGTTTCAGAACAATCAAGCGGATCCCAATTTGCACCTGTTGCGGAACAACTGTTGGACGTTTGCGTGGAGGCTGCTGCGGTACCTAAAGCAGGATTACCGGTAGCGGCTGTGCTGGGCGAGAATGGTGACGTTGCTTTCTACAGCAGTTTTATGTAGCAATAGAAGTGATGCTACAGGGAAAATAGACTGTCACTTGATAGAAACATAGCCCCTTTCTGTACCCTTTTCGGACTGCCTGCTATACCATGTTTAGAGCGATTTCTCACATTCTGGATGTAGCTACTAGCTAGCTAGCTAGCAGAGAGCTATCTATGGCAAAGCAACATACAAAACCACCAAGACGAGTGGTACTGTACCAGCCTGAGTAGCTAGCATGCTTTTTTTCTCGAGAGCTTCTAGCCCATCTCTTCAGCACCACTGCAGCCACCTGAGTGTATGTTCAGCCTTTACTTCTTCATCCATCAGGAGCTCAGTCCAGACAACGGGGTACCGGTAGCTACAGCACCCAGCCAGCCAGCCAGCCAGAAGTCCTGCTCCTTTCACCAAGAATTGAACGGTGACACTCTACTTTCGCACCGAAAAGAGGGGTATCGTCCATTGCAGCCAGTTTGGAGACGGAGCTTCCGCAAAGATTTGCCTTGTGCTTCACTCTAGCTAGCTAGCTACTCTAGAGATTGCATAAATAAGGATCAAGATGTTACATGTGTGTGTGTGTGTGTCATTGTTTTGGAACAATCCTCTGTGACTAGAAAGTTCCGAGTGAAGGATCTCTGGGTCATTGATCCTGTAGAGGCAAAAAAAACTTGAATGAGCTGGTTGGAACCATGCGTGGTGTTGGCGGTGGCAAGAAGACCAGATTGAATGATTGGTTCGGAAGCAAAGCAAGTCCACAGGTTAGCCTACTAGCTAGTACCGCTAGCTAGCTGCTGGTATCAAAGCATCTTGGCGGTTAGACAGTAAGAGTAGCTGCCTTGATTTATCTATCTGCACTTCCGCTCGCTAGCTAGCTCAAGCTAGATGGCGGAAGCCAGACTATAATGTCATGTACGGTATGGTACCGGCAATCAATCCCATTGCCTGAAGGAAGAACGGCCTTGCGGTGCGAGAGAAGCCCGAGAGGCTGGTCTTTGGTTGGATACAAGGGGAACATTAAGAATAAGGCTATCAATCACATTTAAAAGTAGTTCTGTACTTAGTTTGTGGACGGTTAAGACGTTAAATAGAACATTCTGTAATCGTGAGAGCAAAAGATTGCGTTTATGGCTTACAGCCGTGCCAATCAAGCGAGCATGTCCTTTTGTGTCATGCAAGAGGAAAGGATGGAAGGTGGTGCCGGGTCTGTTTTTTTTGCTTGTGCCGCTATGGTTACAGTACCTGTGTGGTGGTTGATGAGATAGCTGTACAGTCGTCTAGTAGAGCTAGTAGTGTTGTGGTTGTTGTCCAAGGCAAGGCTTTCTTTTGTATGATATTTTGTTGGCTGGCCGAATAGAGACCAAAAGATAGAATATTTCATCTCTTCATCTGATAGTGGATTGCTAGAGCGGTTGCGATTGCCATTGCTTACGTTACGTTACTGATTGAGTTGAGAACCTCTATTGTCGTGACAGACAGATATACATATTGTATTCTATCCGATCCACGCTACGCTACGAACGGCACACTGCACTTCACTACACTTCACTACGCTGAGTATATCCAGATCTCTCTTTCTCTCTTCATACTACTAGAGTAGAGAGTACTAGTTTGAGTACGATCATGACTTGCCAAGCCCAAGGCCACGCACACAACAAGCAGACATCAATGTCAATACATCATCATCTGCATATTATAGAAAGACGACAACCTCCTATAAATAGTAGAAGTGGTAGAAGCGGCATGAAACGAACACGATCCAGAAGACGACGAGTGAGGACATCCATGCTGGTCCAGTATGTGGGCGTGCTGCTGTTGCTACTAAGCGGCAGTCATCGCTGTAGTGCGGACGACATGAGCAATACAACAACAACAAAAGTGGAGACATTTGAACCGACCATGGAGCCAACGCCGGAACCGACTGCTGAACCGACGCCCACGTTCCTGGCGACACTGGCACCTGTCTTGGAACAGATCTTGACCGCACCAACCGTGGAGTTGGAAAATCCCGGTGAAATCAATGCGTACTTTCATTTGGATTTTGACATTCGCAGTGGTCTACTAGAAGAAGGACACATGAACGAAACCGAAGTGGCGCTCTTTGAATTCTTCATGGGACGCATGCAACGGAATTACTTGCCGAGAGATGTCTACGAACTCATTGTCGTGGACTGCTACTTTCTACAACAAGGGTTCTTTGTCGATGGAGATGAACTCATCTTCTTTCCTTCGGTACTCACAGAGGCACCCACCGTGGCACCAACCATGGCTACTACAAGTAGTACTATATTCCCAACAGCACCAACAGTCGTTGTGGAAGCTGCCACGGCACAACCTCAACAACCGACACCACAAGCAACAGTCACTACCACCACAACCACCAGTGCTCCCGTTACTAGAGCACCACAACAGTCAAACAATAATAATAATAATGCCAGACAAAGATGGTTAGAGTCTGTTCAGTGGAACAAGCAATTCGCATTACGGCAAGCAAAACAGACAAAAGGAAAGCACAACAACACGACAACAATACCATCCATCAAACGAAACGCAACACTGTCATCCAAACAGTTGAGCAACAACAAGAAGAAGAAAAAGAGACGATTCTTACAACAACAACAACAACTCACTGGCTTGAATGGAACACACCACTTTCGATATTCATTCCAAATGCACTATCGATCCAATTCACCAAGAGCCAATCTCACCGATCGACCAGGAGAGTTGCAAGAGTATGTCAACACCAACAAAGAAAATATTAGTATTGGACTGGCACAGATTATAGGAGTCCTTCCGTACGAACGACTCGCCATTGTCAACATGAACGAAACCGCGGCCATTACGGATGCTCCCACTACAAGCCCATCCGCGGCTCCATCGGCTAGCTTTGCTCCTTCTGCGGCTCCTTCCATCTCCGCGGCACCCTCCTTGTCATCATCACCTTCGGCGCTCCCATCCAATCCACCCTCACAAGCACCCTCTTTGTCGCCCACGTTGTCGCCATCGGCGTTTCCCACCTTTGTCTCGAATCAAACCGAACTAGAAAATGTCGAAGTACACTTTACCGTCATTGCGCCGCCTACGGCAGGATACATGAACGAATCACAAGAAGAAGAGTTTTGTGCCCAAATGGTCAGTCGAACGGCGGTGTTTGCACCCGATGCGGTCGACAGGGTTGTTTCCGAATGTACATTCTTTGTCGAATCCTTCATTGTCGAAGCCATTCCTGTTACGCTGGCGCCAACGACGCAACAAGAATTGATCTCCACGGCAACGCCGGCACCTCAAACCAGACGGCGATTACGGAGACAACCACAACCAAAACAAACGAATAGTAGTACTACCAAGAATGCGACGTTATTGCCACCGTCGTGGCGAAAAACTAGATCACAATGGAAGCGATGGATATCCGCCAACAAGAGAAACACGACCAATACAACCACGACATCATCAACAACAACTACTACAACCAATACTATACTCGATCAACGGCGCATTCAAGAAGCATCCGATTCATCCGTCCGGCACACGTACATTTACCCATTTCGAATGAGGTACACGTCCGACAGTGAAGACCTCGAAAACTTTACCACGCTCTTCCTCTATAATCTCGCCGATAGTGCGGCATGGTTCAATCCCATGTTGACAGAGATATTGCATCTCAATGCCAGCAATGAATTGCAAATCCAACAAGTCACTACATTCATTACCAAGTCGTCGGCACCAACCATGTCGTTAATGCCCAGTGAAAGTCCCACCAACTTTCCGACCGAACCACAGCCCACTTACTTTCCCACGCTGGAACCTACAGAGCGACCGCCACCGACCGATGGTCCGACCTTGGGGCCGAGCTTTTTCAATGAGAACTTGACCGAAGCGATTGCGTCGAGAGCCGATGGGACTGGTAACAATGACGGCGAAGGAAGCAATGGTAGCAACAATGAAAACACACTCATTATTGTCATTATCGTGGTGGCCATTGTATCACTGGCGAGTTTGGCCGGCATGGCATGGTTCTACAAGACACGACAATCCAAAATGCAACAGTTGCTCATGGAAAACATGTCGGCCAATGCGGCCGAAGAACATTCGTCACGCAGTGGTGCACGAGGACGGAACAAGCATGGAACGGTAGAAACCAGTCGAGGCGGTCGATACGATGTCACGGTAGCGACAAGTCCACTGAGTAGTTCCGGAGATGGAATGGCCAATTACCAAATGCAGCGCGGTGGTGGCAACAATCTGGTCATGTCTCCCAGTACCAGTGAATCCATCTTGTCCAATCCGTCGCTGCTGTCGAATGGACAAGGCGATGATGATGACGACGAAGAAGAAGATTTGGTGGCCGAAGTGGATGATCCGTTGGAACGACATTCCAAGCTGTCTCCGTTGGATGAATTGGATCGATTCAAGGATCAGAATCTGGAAAAGATGCGATCGGATGTGGAAGACAATGTCACTGGCATGGATGGTATGATGAGTCAGGCACTGACCATGGCACTCATGCCCGGTGGCGACAATGCGTCGGGGTTGCTCTGGGCGGGTGCGTCGGATCCCATGCAGATTGAAGCCAATGCATTGTGGGAGGTGACGGACTGGATGAAACGAAACGAGGGTTCGTCGGTCGATGACAAGTAAGTTGTTGGAAGCTGCTCTTTTGACGACGGACGGGCTTCAGGTAGATGCGAACGAGACACCTCACATCTTTTCCTCTCCTCTTTCTTCTCGTGCGCTACAGACAAACCTTTATGCAGTTGATGCTTAACAAGATGGTCACAAGCGTACGGCAAGGAATATTAGGGCCAGACGACGCCTCGAGGACCATTCATGAATGCGCCTTTTTGCTGAATTTGCAACTGGCAAACGATCTTCCTCCTACGACGATTATTCTATCGGGGATGCGAAAGACGGTCCGAGCCAACGACGTATTGCGAGCCTTTCGGCGCTTTGGGCACATTGACGATGCGGCTGTGGCATCCAACCAACGTGGCTTTGGTACGTATTCTTATTGTGAATAGCATGCTTGCTGCTCATGGTGGAGAATTGGAGTGTTTGCTGCCGTACTCCTTGCTCACCGTCTGTATTCATTTATTTGCCGAACCCAACAGGAGTGGTTCGTTTCCGCAGTCCCAAAGCCGCAGATGATGCGCATTCCAAGTTCAAGACAGGAGAGATTGTGGTTCAAGATGTGGCCGTGCAGGTCCGTGTCCTGAAACCTGAAAGTCAATAGCGAATACCTGGAGGAAGCCATAATTGGATTTTGCACGCTTCGATCCCAGGTACCTTTGAGTTACAAAGGAGTCTTGTACCAGTAGAAAGAAAAGCGCGACAACCTGTATATTGCGCAATATCTATTTTTAAACCAAGTACATCAGGATCTATGAGACTACGATTTTTGGCTCTTGCAGCTAGCTAATTTACACTTCTAGCTAGCTACGAAGTCCCAGTTGCGTGTGGACAAGGGGGGCTACCTGGTACCATCTATCTACAGGTGCTGGTAATCTATCTCATCAGCCAGATGGTGCAGCTCCTTGCGCGGTGGAAGTGTGGCCAATTACCAAGATTTATTGATGGCTTTGGCATCCGAATACCTCTTGCAGCCAGCTAATACGGTACGTTGCTAAGTACGGTAGCCCGCTAGCGTGTGGACAAGAGGGGGGCAACTACATACCCTCTGCCGGTACCAGGTGCTGGTACCTGGGTACGGAGTACGTCAACATGGTGCAGCTTCTTGAAGTGCAATGCGATGAACACGGTGTAACTCAGCTCAACGCTGCCTCCTTCAACCTTAGATGCAAGGCACCCTGCTGGCTTGGGCTGTTGGGTGCGTTCCCCGTTTCCGCTTTCGTTCTTCTGTGCCATCTGGAGCTGCAGCTTGAAAGAGGCAAGAGGATTTATCAAAAGCAAATCAAACAAGAATTCGGACGATTGTTCTTTTGGGTTTAGACCGCTTATCCTTCCATTCAGGGAGGACTCTTCCTGGCGTGCAGACTGAGTCACTCACATAGATTCGAGTCAGAGGACTGCTGTTTCTCAAGCATGAATTGGGAAAGCTTGGAAGCATCTGCATCTCCCATCGTAAATTCTATACTCGTGTGATCCCGCGTAGACCCCTTGTCCAACACAACGTCCAACACAAAGTCCAACACAAACCTCGTCAAAAACTTGGCCGAGGATTCCGGTGCGTCATATGGCTTTTTAAACCACAAGCTTGATTAGCAGTGTATTTGAACACGACATTGTCTTTGTATTTGGGTAATTTTTCCACAAGAACGATATCTCCAGCTCTAATTTTCCAGGGGCCCGACCTCATATGCATAGCTGTAGAAATCGTTCCAAACTTTGTCACACCATCAAACCGAACGCAGACACACCGGCCCCCCGACCGCATCTTTACCACTTGAGCGTATTCCTGATCTGGTGTTGTGTTTCAAGTTGCGTTGTGTTGCGTCCATTATTAATAGTAATGAGTGGGTACATCGTAAACCAATTCGCAGAAATGCGAGTACCGTACAAGTTCTATAATAAGCAACTCACCTTCGGTTTTGCATTCCATAGAAACAGCAAATTTTTTAATTTCTTGCCACGATAAGGATCTACTAGTATCCCCATACGAAAGGCCTGTCTCGGTGCAAGCCAAACTGACAAACCCACTCCCAACTAACGCATTACACCACGAATAGTTGCCACTGCTACCAGATGTGCAGTCAGAATATCTAACGGCGGAAAGACAACTGAAAGTACTGCTAGTAGCGGGTGTCACAATTGGTTCTTCAGCTTCAGCTTTGTCACTTTCTACACTGATCTCTTTGCCTTGGTGTGAAAAAATGAGAGTAGGGCTATTGCTGCAGCAAGAACAGGAAAGGTGGATCGGAACCCCCGAGAAAGCTGAGATTTCATTGAGAATGTCGTCCTCCAATCGTTGCAACAACAGCAAGGCAAAGGACGTCGCCGATCGACAGGAACTGTCTTGGCTGCTGCGGACTTGAACACGGTCCATTAAGAAGGACCCAATCTCTTTTTGATCTTTGAGTTGACGTTGAAGGGTCGCCAGACGTTTGGACCAGGGGAAAGTACTGGTAGCTGGATGGCTGTTTGTCTTCATTCCGCCGCGAAACCAATGCACTTGGCGTAGAGGTGGCGGATCTGGAAGTGGGGGTTTTTCAAGACGAATGCAACCGACTGCCATTTTCCTTTTACTCTTTGGTGTCTTCTGCTTCGTTCTTCGAAAAGTATTGGAGCGAAACAACAAAGCAAAGTGAAATAAATAGCTCAGCTAGCTAGAACTGGAGAACTCGAAAAGCAAGCAGCTCTTCATCCATCACAAGGACCGGTGGTATCTCCTCTGCACTCTGCAGGATAAAGGGGTGGGTACCCCCCCCCTTGGCCCTTTTGACTTTGCTGCTTGCTCTACGTAGACCCGCGTAGAATATGTACCAGAAAGGGGAGGGGTAGCTTCTATGCTAGTATCAGCCTAGTATTTTCATAGCTTGTTCAAACATCCACTGTATAACCTTACCCATCCATAGCATTTTCAAGCTATTGACCTCTAGGACATCCTAAATTTCATTGCTTGTAGGTTGCGTCCTCTCCAATGAAATTTTCCTGCCTGATCAATGTATAAAGCTGATCACAAGCATCATACTTATCTGCAAGCACCCAGATTCCTGCACCTACTACCGGTACGGTCACTATCTGCTGAAAGATAACCCTACAAGAAAACACTGGATTTTCTAGGCTCTGCAGGATTTAGGGGGGGGGGTACCCTACCTTTGGTTTCTGGACCTCTGTGGAAACTCGAGTCGTGCTACCGATCGTCTCCTAAATCCTTTTGATCGTCTCCTATTTAAAGGATTTCGTCTCCTAAAAATAGGAGACGAAACGGATCGTCTCTTAAATCTTTCGTCTCTTTTCAACGGATCGTCTCCTATTCTCAACGGATCATCTCCTAAGCGTACCATGTAAACTGTATGGTATCGTCTCCTAAATCTTTAGGATCGTCTCCTATTTCGAAACGATCGTCTCCTAATTGGAATGTCTCCTACTGAATCGTCTCGTAAATATAGGAGACGATTGCTTTCGTCTCCTAAATCATTTCGATCGTCTCCTATGCCACGGTGTATCGTCTCTTAAGTAATTTGGCACGAATGACGTTTCCACAGAGGTCTAGGTTTGATGCTGCTTGCACACCATAGAGGGAGGGGGGTACCCCTCCCATGAGGATTTCGCATTGCTGTGCCATGGGGGGTACCTAGATTTCCTACGTAAAATCCCACCACATCACCAGGAGCCAGGATCTCTCAAATTCTGTCAGAAGATCCTTGTAAGATATAAGATATGCGTACCTGGTACTGCTGTGAACGGTGAACTGAGCATTGGAAGATTGGAAGCGTTCTCGCGTTCTCCTTCTGCTGCCATCATCTGTTTTAGAGTTACAAACAGCTGCAACGCTGCAACCAAGAGGAGGTCTTCACTTATCACAAGACGTTATCAAACAGGAGCTTGTTGACATTGCATTTTATTAAAAGCCCATTGGGGACAACCGAGTCAACCGACTGCCCCTTCATACAGTAATGCTGAAGTAAATTCTTTAACGCATTCAATTAGATTGAGTATTAATTAAGTGGATAGCGGACTAATGCCCTTCTACAACCGTACTTTGTAATAGTACCATGGTACCGTTACCGGAGCCGAGCAGCATCAGCAGAACCAAAACCTCCAGATATTCCAAGATCTCGAGCTACACTCATTCAGGATAGCTTTCAGGATCCAATCTAGCTAACATTCGTTCAGGATCCAATCTAGCTAACATCAGCTTGCGAGATAGATAGTAGTACATCCCAGATCTATCTTACCCCCTACCGGTACGGTACTTGGCAAAGCCATATTGGCTTCGGTTGGCAAAGAATGGCGACCGAAAATGCTGCCAGTACGGGTAGAATTCCCACCATGGCGACGCTCGCGGGCAAGTTGCCGGTGGAGGTGGAAGGCGAGATTCGTGAGATTGTGGACGAATTTGGAATTGATGCCGTGAGCGCTCTGATCAAGACCATTAAGCGAGAAATTGCAGAGGTAGCTGGTGATGATGCTGTTTCGGATGACGATTCCAGTGTCGGCTCTCATAGCTCTCGCAGCAGCCATTCCTCGGGCAGTGCCGACTACTTCTCCCGCCACAATTCACGCCAGATTCAACAAGCCATGCTCGAAGCTTCCTTTGATGCCAATTTCGCTGTGAACCAAATGGGTATCATCAAACACGTCAACAAGGCAGCTGTAGAACAATTTGGTTACGAATCCAAAGAAGAACTGATGGGTCAGAATATCAACATTATCGTTGGTGGCGGGCATGCCAAATTTCACGATGGCTACCTCCGGAAATTCCGGGAAACCAAGATCCGAAGTTTAATTGGATCATTTCGTGAGGTATCGGGACGACGAAAGGATGGCTCCGAATTCCCATGCATTATCTTTATTGAAGTCATTCACATGGAAAGCAAGTCCAACGCCGAGAAAATCCTCTACTTTGCGTCCATCCGTGATATCACCAAACAAAAGGAGGCGGAGCGACTCCGGGAACAGGCCATACAGGAACAGAAAATCAGGTCGGCCATTCTAGATACCGCGTTTGATTCCATGTTTGCCATTGACTTGGAAGGAACAATTCAAATGGTCAACAAGGCCGCTGTGGAACGTTTTGGTTACAATTCACCCTCTGATTTGGTTGGACAAAATGTAAAGTGCATAGTTGGAGGTGCACATGGCAAGTTTCACGATGACTATTTGAAACGCTACAATTTAACTGGAGAAACTCGGCTCATTGGGACTCTCAGGGAGCTCCCAGCAAAAAAGAAGGACGGCACAGAGTTTCCTGCTGTGATTGGCATCCAGAGAGTCGAGCGAGATGACAAAAACAATCCACTGATGGTGGCCTTCATTAGGGATGTCTCTTTGCAGAAGAAGACTGAGGAAAACCAGAGAATACGGTCTGCCATTCTCGATACTGCCTTTGATCCCATGTTTGCCATTGATCTAACCGGCACCATCCAAATGGTCAACAAGGCTGCTGTCGAACAATTCGGCTATGATTCGCCCTCAGATTTGGTTGGCCAGAATGTGAAGTGTATTGTTGGAGAAGCCCACAGCAAGTTCCACAACATGTACTTGCAGAAGTACAAGGAGACTGGAGAAACCAGACTCATTGGGACCTTAAGAGAGCTCCCAGCCAAGAAGAAGGACGGCACAGAGTTTCCTGCTCAACTTGGTATTCAGAGAGTGGAGCGAGATGACAAGAACAATCCGCTGATGGTGGCCTTCATCAGGGACATCAGTCTTCAGAAGAAGACTGATGAAGATCAGAGAATCAGAGCTGCGATCCTTGATACTGCTTTCGATTCCATGTTCGCCATCAATCAGACTGGTACCATCCAAATGGTGAACAAGGCTGCAGTCGAACAATTTGGCTATGATTCACCGTCAGATTTGATTGGCAAGAATGTGAAAATTATTGTTGGAGAAGCCCACAGCAAGTTCCACGACATGTACTTACAACGCTATAAGGAGACTGGAGAAACAAGGCTCATTGGGACCCTAAGAGAGCTCCCAGCCAAGAAGAAGGATGGCACAGAGTTTCCTGCTCAACTTGGTATACAGAGAGTTGAGCGAGATGACAAGAACAATCCACTGATGGTGGCCTTCATCAGGGACATCAGTCTGCAGAAGAAAACTCTGGAAGATCAGAGAATCAGAGCTGCAATCCTTGATACTGCCTTTGATTCTATGCTCGCCATTGATCTTACTGGCACAATTCAAATGGTCAACAAGGCAGCTGTCACCACATTTGGATATGACTCTCCCTCTGACTTGGTTGGCCAGAATGTGAAGTGCATTGTTGGAGGCCTTGACAACCAGTTTCATGACATGTATTTGCAGCGCTACAAAGATACTGGACAAGCCAGGCTGATTGGGACTCTAAGGGAGCTCTCAGCCAAAAAGAAGGATGGCAGTGAATTTCCTGTAGTGCTTGGCATCCAGAGAGTTGAACGTGATGACAAAAGCAATCCTCTGATGGTTGCTTTCATTAGTGACATCACCCTGCAGAAGAAGACTCAAGAAGACCAGCGAATCAGGTCTGCAATTCTAGACGCAGCCTTTGATTCCATGTTTGCCATTGACTTGCAAGGAACAATTCAGTTGGTCAACAAGGTTGCTCTAGCCAAGTTTGGCTATGACTTCCCCTCTGATTTGGTTGGCCAGAATGTCAAATGCATCGTAGGTGGTGACCATGCCAAGTTCCATGATGAGTATTTGAATCGGTACAAGGAAACTGGTGAAACCCGGCTCATAGGGACCCTGAGGGAACTTTCAGCCAGAAAGAAGGATGGCAGTGAGTTCCCTGCTGTGATTGGCATCCAGAGAGTGGAACGAGATGACAAAAACAATCCACTGATGGTGGCTTTCATCAGGGATATCACGCTGCAGAAAAAGACTCAACAGGACCAGAAAGTGCGGTCGGCAATTCTTGATGCTGCTTTTGACTCTATGTTTGCCATTGACCTCGCTGGCAAGATTGAGATGGTCAATAAAGCAGCGCTGAGCATCTTTGGCTATGATACAGAGGAGGAATTGGTTGGTCAAAACGTCAACTCTATTGTAGGTGGTGGCCACAGCAAGCTCCATGATGAATACTTGAGAAGATACAAAGAGACAGGAGAAGCCAAGCTGATTGGGACTCTCAGGGAGCTGTCTGCCAGGAGGAAGGATGGAACTGAATTCCCAGCTGTGGTGGGAATACAAAGGGTTGAGAGGGATGATTCAGACAATCCACTGATGGTTGCCTTCATACGCGACATCACCAAACGCAAACTTGCAGAGAGCTTGCAAAAGAAGGCAATACGAGACCAACAGATACGAGCAGCAATCTTGGACGCCTCATTTGATGCAATGTTTGCCCTCAACACATTTGGAATCATCCAGATGGTGAACAAAGCTTCTGTTACGTCATTTGGGTACGACAGTGTTGATGAGCTGCTGGGTAAAAATATCAAGATGATTGTTGGAGGTAAGATTCACCACAGACTTGGTTGGTGGGACGCTGCTCGCAACATTGATCGTGCTCGCTTTTTCTGACGCTTCTCTTGCTTGCTTTTCCGGTTCGAGCAGGTGGCCATGCGGAATTTCATGATGACTACCTAGCAGCATATAGGGAAACTGGGGAAACTCACATCATTGGGTCTATGCGTGAAGTGTATGGCAGAAGGAAAGATGGGTCTGAATTCCCTCTTGTCTTGGGCATTGAACGCATTGAGACTGAGGACGAGGAGCCACTGTTAGTTGCTTTTGTCCGTGACATGACCGACCAGAAAAAGGCAACTGAGTTGGAGATCGAAATTCGTGCTGCTGAGGAGCTACTGTGCAATATGCTTCCTGAAGAGATTGCGTCGCGTCTCAAGATAGACCCACAACACATTGCCGATCACCACGAGAAGGCTACAATTCTCTTTGCTGGTACGTACAGTTACATATCTCCGTTCGGCGGCACAACATGATTGACTCACTTTGCTCCAAATGTTGTTTTGCTCATGTAGACATCGTTGGATTCAGTAAGACCAAGATGATTACTTTCTTCTGAACGTGCATGCCACTGTATTGTTTGTTCTCATCTCATCTTTTTTGCGTTCCCTACAGCTGCTATGTCTGCCTGTAAGACTAAATCGTTGACATTGCCTCCACGGAATGCATAAGTTTATTGCTCTCTCTCACACACTTCTCGGTTCTGTATTTCTCGTAGCCATGTCACCGGTGGATCTCGTCAAGGTGCTGAATGATCTCTTTACGAGGTTTGACACGCTTGTTGACCGCTACGGCCTCAACAAGGTCAAGACAATCGGAGGTGAGTAGTCTACAGAGCAGCCACGTCCTTGCAACCGTCTGCGGACGACACCACAGCGCCACAAGTTTGTTGCATCGTTTGCTTGGCTTGGCACAACTCACGCAGTTTCTTTGCTCTGATGAAGACTGCTACATGGTAACGTCCATCCCCAGCTACCATAACGACCCTGACCATGCTGCTGCAGCGATGTGCCACTTCTCGTTGGACATGATCGATGCTCTGAACGAATTCAATGGCGACAATCCCACCAACAAGCTCGATTTGCGAGTTGGCATCAATACAGGGCCGGTGGTCGCTGGAGTGGTGGGGACGTCGCGATTCTTGTATGATTTGTGGGGAGACTCTGTAAATCTGGCTAGTCGGATGGAATCGACCGGTATGCCTTCCAGAGTAAGTCACGTCAAGTTATTAGCCTACGTTGGTTGGTTGTTTTCTGTTTTGGTGCTCAATTCGCCGTGTTCCTGATATTGTCGCTCGTGATCCCAGGTCCAAGTAACACGGACGGTAGTCGAATGTGTCTCCAAGGAGGACTTTGAATTTGAAAGTCGAGGGAAGGTTAAATGTAAAGGCAAAGGGCTGGTAGAGGCGTTCTTTCTCGAGAAGAGAGTCGGGAAAAAGAGCAACTTCTATGTTGGGTACATGTCAGACGAAGAAACCTCTCTGCCCCCGATTATCTCAGGGATCTCCCCGTCAAACCTTGGCAATGCCCGACGAAGAAGCACACACACTCTCCAAGGTGCCCTGTTGGCGTTACAGACTTCGTTGGCTCAAATGGACGCGTTGAATGCGTCCTTCTCGACTGGTTGGTCGGCCGGTTCGACTGGCGGACTCAATCGACGAGGCAGCACCAACATGAGTGTTATCAGTTCCATCAGCGAGAAGGAAATGGAGGATGCCAGCAATCCAGATCTCTGATACGGTAGGCGGCGTCGGCCCTGCTGAAATCGTCTAGTGGTTATCTAGCTGTTTGTACAGCGTATCTATAAAGGTTTAGAGGACCCATCTTGTTCATCTGGTGTCAAACCCTTCATTGATATATCGTAGTCAGCTAGCCTGACAGAACAGCAGCCGGTAGACGACATGCAAGTTTTGTACTAAGATGGCTAGTTTCTTATTAGACTGCTACGCCTGATGCCCTGATTCGTTCGTCTCTCTTGAGCAGTACTCTGTTTCTCAGATTCAAAATGTGCGATTCTCGTGCACTTGTCATCTCTTTGTGTGGTCGAGTTTTCCGTGGGGCGACCGTCAAGAAGTCTTCGCAGTCCTTGCAGCAGTCAACATTGGTGTCCTCGCTTCTTTGTTCACGTGTCTTCCATTCTTTGATTTCTTGGCGCAATTCGTCATTTTCTTCAAAGTCGTCCGGATGCAGTCGTCGTCGAGTGAGAGGGCATGTAGCATTTCCAAAGTACATCCATTCCAGGATGCTGTCTCGTTCAAAGTTGAATTTTGTTTGGCGGTGCCTGTAAGGATGCTTCATGACTTCCAATGTCATGGGACAGATAAAGTGCTGAGGAGGATTTGGTTGGGACATGATGATGGTATTGTGGTTGGTCAATTGGTTTTGTGGTTTTGTCTTTTTATGGAGATTGTGAAGAGAGTTGGAGAAGATAAAAGGTTGGGCGGAGTTTGCAGTTGAAGGAGGGATGAATGAATGCGAACTTTGCAGCGTGAACTTCGGATCGTGCACTGATGCCACGTACCCGTGAAGTTTACCATTCGCTTTGACGTGGTTCAAGGAGATGGAGGAGATTTAATGTCGTTCATCAGGGTCTCAAGCCTTCTTGCAAGACCTCGATTCTCCTTATCTATTCAGGATCTGGAACAGAGTGGAGGACGGTCATGGAGGCACTTGGTTAAGCGTGAGAGGCTAAACAACTTCAACTTGGTCATCTTGGTTCACTTTCGGTATTCCAATTATCCTCAGAGGATTAACAAGTTTGATCGTAGTTCGTCAGGAGACATTATGAGAGAATGAGAGCAAGGCCCAAGGGACATCTAGAACCCTTTCCCTCTATCTCTTGCTTTCCCATCCAGTTTCCGAATCAGCTGATGGAACATTCGAAGGACATACACATCCATGACTGAGTCACTCGGCAAGGATTTCGGGCGCTAAGTTCTTGTACGTGTGACATATTAATAGCTGTTCTTGTGCTTCCCGACCAGCTGCAGGCAGTACCATTACGTACGTGTCCAAGGTCCAAGGTTGCAAGAGCTATGGTGCTAGCTACCTAGCTAGTAGTACTGTGAGTCAGTCTTCATGTTTTTGTGGTGTTGGTGTGTTACGTAGCCACCGGTACCGGTACCGGTACCGGTGGCAGCTCCCAATTTCACTCCATCTACTAGGTACCTGGTAGTAGACTAGCTGGATGGCTCAGACTGCTCAGACCACCATGCGTGATGGATGTAGCCCCCTTTATGCTGACTCAGTTGACTGGATAAGTTTTTGCAATTGCCAGTTCTAGGTAGCTAGTAGTAGCCAGGAGGCAGTGTCTGGGTTGATGCATGATGAGTGCGAAGCATCTCAAGCTTCCATCGTTAACTCAAGTTCTTGAGAGAGTATGCCAACTCGCTTGGCTGTGTCAAGAACCAGTCAGGCGAGAAGCAGCTTACGAACAAGGGGTATCAAACTGGTTTGTCTGATGATTGAACAATTGTCAATCACCCACGCAAGCATACCGTCCGTAGGCTACTAGCCCAAAGAAGCCAGGCCACTTCTTGTCGTCTGCCTCATCTGAGCCATCGCCTGGTGGTGGCAGCGGGCAGCTAGGAACCCACTTGATCGCTTTGCACACAGGAGTAGTACCGGTAACCTTGAGTCCCAGTCGTCGTCATTTGCCGCGGCCAGCCCAACCAGGTTTCATTGGATGGGCGATATTTACGAAAGCCAAGTTGCTTCATTGTCGAGCGAGCCCATGGTTGCTGCCGGTCGTAGCCCAGGAAGCAACAAGGTCTAAGCATGGCCGCAAAAGCTCGCTCCTCCGAACACGGCACGATACAGTGCTCAGGCGCCCTGGCCAGTCCAGCCAGGTAGCACCTCGATAGTCAGCGCCTGTGCAAAGCCAGCTGAGCAAATAAATCGTGCGACCTTACCATAGCAAGGCAAACACACTTTCAAGTTACTTAGGAAGACATTCAGCCACCGTATCGAAGCAAGATGTCGAGAACAATCGAATTTGCATCCTTGCATCCAAGCTTCAGCGAGAAACTTAGAGACCTGAATCTGGAGTGGCTCCCCTTGCAGGACTTCAGGGAGGGGAAGTTTGGTGGCTGGGTCAGTGAGAACTATCTGGCCTTCTCTCGAATAATGAAGTGGTTCTTCCAGGAAATCAGGTTTCTGGTGAAGGCATCGGATGACGAGGGAATGGATGTCCCATCTGTGTTACCAAACAGCAACTGGAGGAGGTGCCACTATGTTTACTGGCAAGCAAGCCCGTTGTCGCAGGCTGTTGTGCCATGAAGATGAAAATGATTTTGCTACCAAGCCCGAGTAGGTACGATAGTCTGGATCAGCCGGGGGCAAACCAACGAGGCATAATAAGCACGGACTAGCTAGAACGACCAAGTCCATGTTGACGATGTTTGCAGCTACGTTTGTGCTTATTTTCTTATCACGCTGCTACGTATTCATTCAACGTGTATTTTTTGATTTGTCGCTCAATTCACCCCTGCAACATACACAGAGTCCAGTCGATAGTTTGTTGTCTTGTTCGTTTTTTCTTCGTTCGACTTCTTTCGGTTACGTCTTGCCCATGCCGTTCTATTCCCGCCCGGGCCCATCACAAACACTTATTGCTTTTTCATCGCATTCTTGCATCACTCAATCGCTGTCAGTGTGATTTTTCTCGTCTTTTCCCTGCCAATCATCCAAAAAGTATTGATTCATCACCTTCAAGTTCAAGAATCGGCCCTTGCACAGCCACGGCAAGAGTTCCACATCCTCGGGGGTAATATCACAGGACGCGGGGAGTTTGGCCACACGACGTTTCATTTCTTCCTTGTTGGGAGTCTTCATGCGATTGTACCACATGAGCAAATCACGGCCTTGCTGGTTGGTGAGCTCCGTTTTGTCGTCCTTGTCCTTGGCTTCCTGTTCCTTCAGCTTAATGTACGTGTCGCGACGAGTCCGCAAACGATCAATCTCCGACAAGGAACTGGATCGTTGACGTCGTAGCGCAGGACGCCCCGCGGAACGTCCTTCTCGGGTAGATTGTGTGACGGGTTTCTTCTTTTTGCGCTTTTTCTTTTTCTTCTTGCCATCGTCCAAGACGTACTCTTCGTACTCGTATTCGTCAATCTCGACTTCCTCGTATTCGTCGCATTCGACCCATTCATATTCGTCGACTTCTTCCATGACTACCTCCTCCTCGTACTCTTCTTCGTCTTTGGTGGCTGGTTCCACAACCTGTGGTGGCACAGCCTCCTTTTTTTTTGAGGGCTGCGCCTCTTCTTCGTCCTTGGTCAAATCCGAGTCTTCCGTCTTGCTCGTAATGACCAATTCTCCCAAGTGCAAATCGGGCAAACTGCTGCGTCGTTCATCGCGAGGATTTTTGTTTTGCTCCTGCAATTCTTCCAATTCGTGCTCGGATTCGTCTTCGTCGTCGTCGGGAAAGTCAAACAATTCGTCCTCTTCCCGTTCGGTTTCTTCGTACAGTTCCTCCTTGACGCGAACGTGCTTGAGTTTAATGTCAAACGGATCCTTGTTGTCGTCGACCTCCTTGTCATCAAATTTTACCTTTCGCAAATTCACCTGCATCGACGGGATTTCCCGTTCCTTGGGATTGTTACTGCGGGGAACATTTTTCAATTGAATGTCAATGCAATGACTGAGCGACCGTTCCTCTTTGGTGACGGGATCGCGACGCTTGAGGTGAAAGGTAATATTGTGCTGGGCCGGTGGAATTTCTCGTGGAGTGGGCACGACATGACTCAATGACGACAGTGTCATTTGCAACAAATCTT
Organism: Seminavis robusta; assembly: GCA_903772945.1. Taxonomy (NCBI): domain Eukaryota; phylum Bacillariophyta; class Bacillariophyceae; order Naviculales; family Naviculaceae; genus Seminavis; species Seminavis robusta. The sequence goes on along the minus strand of CAICTM010000121.1, from coordinate 43,311 downwards.
CGAGTGGATCGGGGGACTTTTGAAATTGCCGCAATTCTTCGGGAGACACATGACGCAACAGAGGAATTTGAAAGGTCGCTTCCGTGACGGTCCGTTCCGGTCCTCCATCGCGGGGTGCCACGACGTGTCGCAATTTGAATTCGACAAATTCGGGAAGTTCCCCTTTCGCCCACGCCTTGTTCCAACCATTGCTGCCGCTGCTGTCGTGATTATTCCCATCTTGTGACGACGGCGATGACTGTTGTTTGGCTCGTACCGGCTTTAATTTGACTTCGAGAAAGGATCGATTGGCGGGTGTGTACGTTCCACCGGGTTGTCCGGCGACTGGATTCAAGTCAATTTGAAAAGTCCGAGTTGGATCCGGAGGTGGCGACAAGCCAAGCGTCTCGGCATGATGACACCGACGCACGGGCTTGAGACGCACTCCAAACGGCACGGCGGTCACAGGACCATCCACGGTGCCTCCACCGTGGAGACTCTTTGGTTTTTCTTGGTTGCCGCTGCCAAATTTTCGATCGCGAAAATCCAAATCGAGAAATTGTTCGATAGTATCGCTGTTGTTGCTACTCGATCCAACACTGTTGGTAGTACTGTGACTGGTACTGACGGGAGACTCGGGTTTGTCGTGATCGTGATGATGATGATCGTGGAGGGCTTCGACTTGATTGCCTTCCTTGTTGTCTTTATTGTTTTTACTAGTTGTTCGCAAGACCACGCCAAAGGTGGGATTATGGCGCAGCGTAAAAGGATACGGCGCCACTTTGCGCAACCATTTCTTGCCTGTACTATCCACGCGTTTCACTTTCGGAGGAGCCGGCGATACGTGACGCAGCGATTGGCGTTTGCCCGAGAGATCTTCCTTGTTGGCAAATTTGCGGAGGCGTTCTTTGGTGGGTCGAGGAGACTTGGGAGTGTTCTTCAGCTGCACGCCAAACGGATTGCTGCTCTTCTTGAGCGTTACTCCAAAGGCGCTGCTCATGGTGAAGATTAACTATTGATGGTTAGAAGTGAAGCAACACAAGAGATAGGATGGTAGAGCACTCTCTCAAACAACCCACGAGAAAGCAAGAAAATAATGAGAAAGCAAGCAAAGAGTCTTTTTTGAATTTTTGAAGGAGGCATTTTAGGCGAGCTTTTGATGGCAACGAGCATCTCTCCCTGGATCTTTCGCTGGATCTTTCGCACACATCACGATACCTCCTGATGATAACCAGTCATGCATCGGAGTTTGAAGGGTCCCTTTCATCTAATTACACTCATGCAAAGAGATATGAGGGTTCCTCGACCTTTAATTACCATAATCGTGAGGGATCTTGGTGCCGTGCACACTTTGACAAGGTAGACGGGTACAGTACAGCTGTACCGGGTATTACTGGTACATCAGTCACCTAGTACCTAGCTAGTACCTGTACACGTGTACCTGTATCTTTCACCCTAATTATTACATGAGGGATAAGGCTAACTTGAAAGATCGCAAAATGACCAAGCTAAAACCAGCCTCACAAAATCGGATAAATGAAGGACACTTTGGATGCACGGCAAGGAAGCAGAACATTCCTTGCTTGGACACGCAGAAGATCTACCAGCAAATAGATAGCTAGCTAGTGGTTCGTTGCAATTGCGACCTTACAAACTGATGTAGCGGCGTATCATCTTGTCTTGTCTCCCTATTTCTGTTTTGGTTTCTTTGTTTGCCGAGCCCATCGAAGAAGATTGTTGCTGGTATCCTCTGCTTCCACACACCACAACGAACTCACTTATCCCATCCATCATGTTCTCGTTCCAATGCACACCACTCCTACTACCACTATTACTAATTCTCATTAGTTATGCGGCACACGCGGAAAATCTCATTGTGGAAATTGAAGAAGATCCCAACAATGAGAAATACTCGAGAGCTTGGTCGTTGTGGAAATTCTGTGGATGCAGCACGGCTGGTCAAGGCGGTGGCACATTGGGTGGTCTCGGAGCCATTGCCGATTTATGGTCCATGGGAGATGTCTTTGCTGACATGAACTACGATGTCGATTACATGCCCCTCGATCCCTTTCTCGTTCATATCAACACGACTTGGCTCTATTCGCCGGATTTCTATTCCACTGTCGTCGCCGACTACTTGGCGAGTGAAAACAAGACCCGACAAAATGGCATGTTGTCGGAACAAGAAGTACAAGCCGCCGAAAAGTACGTTTACGATGTCCTGGCCCAACAAGAGCAAGAAGTACATTTGGAATATGTCCACATTGGATGGGATACCGTCGATGAAGAGGGTGTCTTTTCCTTTATTACCGATTTTAGAGGACACTTGCCCGTGCGACAGGGAGATCAACTCTGTTGGGATGGAATGCACATGTACAATGTATCCACGGCCGATATCGAGTCCGTCATGAACGTACTCGGTGTCGGTGGACTTGCGCTCGATTTTCATGTCAATGAAGGAAAGAATCTCTGCAAGGATGTCACGGGATGGTAAGGAAGGAAGGAAGGAAGGAAGGAAGGAAGGAATCAATGAAGCGGAACATCATCGCCAAGGAATCGAATATGGCTGTCGGTCTTTGTGACCGCAGTGCCCCTCATTGGCAGCCATCAATCCAATCAATCACTTTTAGTAGTATGCATTTTTATAGTTCACACTAGTAGCGGTAGAAGCTAGTCTGCAACAGCCCCATCGAAGTCCACCTGTCGGGAAACGCACTGCTCTTATCCGTCGAATGGATCACGTACAGATCTCTGCTTCTTTCACACTGGCAATACGAACATACACACAAAAAAAAGCATCCGAGAAAGACTTCACACATGACATGGATGAAAGAGCGCTTGCTCTCGCTCGCTGGGATGCTGACCAACTGAATCGAAGCCTTCTGCCTCGTGTTCATCCATCAACCTTGACAAGCACAATCACAACCACAAAAGTGATCCGTACAGTCAGTCTTGACCTCTTCCACATCACAAAGTGCCTCTGGGATGGAACCTGTGAAGTTGTTCCCATTCAGATACAGTTCTTCAAGATGATCTGTAGAGTCCACCAAACCAAATAAGCTAGAGTTCCACCCAGTTAGCTCCACTGGAATTGTACCAGTAAGCCGATTGTCATTCAACAATAGGTTCTCCAGCATTCTCATTCTACCCAATTCTGAGGGGATTGGGCCGGTGAGTTCATTCTCACTCAGTTCCAAGCGTCGCATGAAGGCCAGCCTTCCGAACTGCGTGGGAATAGACCCAGATAGCGAGTTCTTGTCCAAGTCAAGCTCCCGAAGGTACCAGAGCCTTCCAAACCTACCGGGTAACGTTCCATTGAGCATATTGGAACCCAAATGCAAAAGGCGCAATCTATCCGCCCTGGCTAGCTCCGAAGGTATGGAACCTGTCAATTCATTATTGTACAAGTACATGGTCCGGATCTTTGAAAGGGCGCCAAGCTCAGTAGGCATCGAACTGGTAAGCTCATTCTCTTGAAGATAGAGCTCCGAAAGCCGTGACATTTGCCCAATTTCCGAGGGGATTGGGCCTGCCAAGCGACTTCCTAGCAGGCGAAGAGAGTATAGATTGGTGAGCATTCCAAGCTCCGACGGGATGCCATTGAGTCTGTTTTCACTCAGTTCAAGAATGGTTAGGTTAGCCATCAATCCGAATTCTGTTGGAATCTGAAGTGATCGAACACGCACAATAGCAAAAGAACAGACAGTTGGATGCCGATGGTATAGTCTTCGAACCATTTGTTTACACGCTCACCTCGCCCGTAAATGTGTTTCTGTCAAGAAACAGCCACGTCATATCGAATAGTTTACCCAGTGTTGTTGGGATTGTGCCTCGAAGCCTGCCACCTTGTAGGTTCAGCAGTGTCAATTTTGTAAGCAGTCCAATCTCTGTTGGAAGCTAAGCATGATCGAATAGTATTCGCATGAGTGTTACGGTAAGAGATCGATAGTTTTCACATTGCCAGAGCAAATTCCCAATAATTTTTTACTTACTGTTCCAGTCAATTCAGCAAGAGTTAGTGAAGAAAGTCGGTCCAGCTGTGCTACTGCTTCAAATGGAATGGTAGAGCCGACATCCAGTGCTAGAACTTGCAAGCTGGATAATTCCCAGAGCCCATCAGGGACCTTTTCATGGATATAATGATTCGCATTACACAAAAGAGGTCAGTTTGTTTTCACAATGGCACACGCGTTCATATATTGATGGAGTAAGAAATAGAACTTACTCCCTCCAAGTCTCTGTTTTGTGCCAAGTTGATATTGGCCAGGTTGGTCAAAGTTGCTAACTCAGAAGGAATGGATCCTTCTAACTGATTGGAGTACAAACGAAGCACTTCCAAATCTGTTAGGAGTGCCAGATCCAAACCAACTAAAGGTCCACCAATTTCATTGTTGTCAAATTGAACGGATCTCAAATTGGAAAGCCAAAACAGCTCTGGTGGCAAAGTCCCAATCATGTTGTTGTCCGCAAGGTGCAACTGTTTGATTGTACCATCTCCTTCTGCCAGCATCCTATCATCAAAAGTGGGGCGCCAAAGGTATTCAGTTGAAAGATCTGCAGGATACATAACATGGTCATCATCATCCCAGAAGGTAAAATTGTTGGTGAAGTTGCTCGTGACATTGCTGCTGAATTCTTCCTCTGGAGTGGAAATGTCATTGTCGCAAGGAGGATTTCCATCTGTGAACCAATCACACTCATGAACACTGTAGTTGAGCCATCCAGAATTCCAATTCCATCGTCTTCCACCAGTGGCAAAATAAAATGTAGCGAGAGCCATGCGTTGCATGATTCTGTCATCTGAATAGGAGTTGGTGGTAGTGAGTTCAGGATCCTTCAGCAACCATCGAAAAGCTTCAGCTTGTGAACTAAAACGACTCTCCATAGCTTCCAGGGTAGAGTTTGGGAAGAGGCCTCGAATGTGGTCTTCCATGGACATCGCTTGAGGGTCTCTTGACGGGGCAGTGCTCATGTCCTCTGCCTTGTTGGCTTGTTCCTCAGAATCACTCCCAGGAATCAGAGTCACACAGAGTACAATGACAATGATGAGGATGGCTAAAATAGTTACCCCAACATAAGCAAACAAGAGTTGTTTATCTGGCTTCTGGCTTTCATTGTCTCCACTGCCCGTGGCTTCTTGCCCAGCTCCTGTAGCAGGGTTGACAGCCGCTTCTAGTGGGTCAACTGGGTTGCAAACAGCTGAATCAGGAGCAGTCAGTACAGGCTGAGTAGAAACAGAAATGGTTGCTTGAGGTTGACCTGTCTCGGTTGCGGTGTCTTGGCGGTTGGAAGCTTCGTTGGCTTCGGCCAAGGCAGAGTAATTGGCCGTTTCGTTTCGAGTATAAGTGCCTCCACTGGCCGCGTAAGCTCCCACCGTATATCCACCTCGTCCTGTTGTACGAGCTTTTTCCGGGGTGGAGCCAACTTCTTCTTTGGCTTCCTCGGTAACAGTAGCACCCTGAGTATTTCTGGCGGGAGGGGGCTGCAGGTGCCGTGTTTCCTCATTCGACGCCTCAGTTACGTCTTCTACACGCACATACTCCGCCTTGCCCGGTGGAGTACCAGTGCCAGTGCTCTCGGCCATTCTCTTTCGATACTGTGAAGTTTCTTTTATATCGTATCCGCGATGGATCCTCTTCGGACTTGTTTTTGATGAACGACAGGAGGGTTCTGAGATCTGTCCAAGGTCTGGTGTCTGGTGTCTGCCATGGTGTTCCTCAGTTCCAGTAGTATAAATCTTTGATCCTTGTCGTAGTGTTACATATGAAAAGAAGTCAATATATCTTTTGATTTCCAAAGTATTATTCAATTGGATTTTATTGGATTTAACGGAGGAAACCAATGCGTTTTATTCGCATTCGTCACTTTTTGGCGACTTTTAGAGGTCTCTTGATGACTCAGCCATTGCTCTGATGGTGTTCTGATGAATCATTTGTTCAATCGTAAAGCCAAAGAAAAACGTATGTAGACTCTTTGGAGTATGCTCAAAAAGTGGGTCCAGAGTAGGGAAGTTTACAAACGTATGTTCGTGCATTTACCCGACCTCCACTGACAAAGTATAACGTATGTACGTACGTTACGTGAAGTTTGATGAGAAAGGTTTGCTGTACTGCGTACTGGGTAGTCTAGCTTCGCTTACTCAGCCATCAAGTGGCAGACCGATGACCAAGAAACTCCTGAGTCCAGTCAGTCCCTTGTGAGTTGGCGCGTCCACTTCCGAGTTTTGCAGTCCAACCACCCAACCCTTCTCACAATCTAACAATCCAACACTTGAAAAACCATTCTCCACAAAACAAATAAAACAAAATGAAGTTCGTTGCTGCCATCGCCCTTTTCGCCACTTCTGCCACTGCTTTCAGCCCCTTTGGCGGAGCCGCCAAGAAGGCCCCTGCTGCTGTTGCACCCCCGGTAAGAAATAAAAAGGAGAACATATCAGTGTCTGCAAACTGTTGAAACAGTTTCTTACTTTTGCTTTCTCTCAAAACATGACAGGCTTTCACTGTTGAAACCATCCCTGGAGCTCTGGAGCCCATGGGTATTTGGGACCCTCTTGGTTTTGCTGCTAAGGCTGATGAGAAAACCCTTAAGCGATACCGTGAGGCTGAGCTCACTCATGGACGTGTTGCTATGCTTGCCTCTATTGGTTTCTTGGCCGGAGAAGCTGTTGAAGGGTCCTCCTTCTTGTGGGATGCCAGTGTGACTGGTCCTGCCATCTCACACTTGGCTCAGGTGCCCCCTCTCTTCTGGGCTCTCTTGGTCACTGGAATTGGTGCTGCTGAACAAAAGCGTGCTGAAATTGGCTGGGTTGAACCTTCCAATGTCCCTGTTGACCAACCAGGCTTGTTGCGAGCTGAATACACCCCTGGTGACATCGGATTTGATCCCCTTGGCTTGAGGCCTGAGGATCCTGAGGAACTTTTGGTCCTCCAAAACAAGGAACTCCAGAATGGACGTTTGGCTATGCTTGCTGCTGCCGGATTCATGGCCCAAGAGTTGGTTGATGGAAAAGGAATCATTGAGCACCTGACCAACTAAGCAGCAATACAAGCGGCAATCATTTGATCAATCTTGTGCCGGTGTGGCGTGGTCAACCCGCAAAACTCTGTACATAAAGCAAAATCCGGGAAGACAGTGATCGCAGCCACTACAGTGTTGCGAACGTAAGAGGACGTACCACATTAGAACAAAGCTATACAAAACAATCATTCTTCAGCTGGCTACCTAGATGACAACAAAACGACTTTCGTTTATACTGCGCCGGAAGATAGCAAGCAAAGAGTCAAGTCCTTCCTCCGTAACCTCATGGATCAGTCTTCGTGAGTTCGAAGTGGGAAGTCACACCTCTCTTCGTCTTGATTCAGGAGGACCGTTTGAATACCTTCTTCCAGTGCGTTGATCCAATCTGTGATTTTTGCCTAGTCGTTAAGCTAGTTTATAGCGAGAGTTCGTTTTATATTTCTCGTTGTACAAACAGCATCGGAAATTGGCCCTCGCATTGAAGCTTAGCAAAGATTCAGCGTTAGAGTCGCTCCACTCACATTGAGTCGCACTCCTGTCCTGAAGATGGTTGATTGTGGTCCTACTCGATTGAATCATCCGGGCAGAGGTTCTCGAAGACGTGTGGGTGGCGCTCGGAGGAGATCAAACGTTGAGATCAAAACTCAAATCAGGTAATGATTGCCTCTTCTGTATTGTGATCGAGAGTTCATGGCTCGTCCTGCCTGCTGATGACAGGTGTACTGGTTTCTCCCCCATCATAGTGGCCGTAGATGATCATGGTCCAGGATGCAAGGGTCTGTTGTTCCGGTACCTTTACGCCTCCTCCGCACACGCAGCATGCATCAGCTCCGGATATGTTGCCATTGTTTTCATCCCGCCATTCCGTCACTACTTCATCAAAGATCGTACCATCCCAACAATACACACCTGACAAGTCACCGCATTGCCTATAGCGCCACACATTTCCAGACCAAGCAGATACAACTGGATACAAAAACTCATAGTCCAAACATTCGCCAACTTCCGCTTCCACGCTTGGTTTTTCATCGACGATGCGCAATGTCCAGCTTCCTACAGGATTCTCCATCCAATTCTTGAGAGTTGTCAGCTTCCAGTGCACCGCTTCCACTGACGCCTCGGGGCGCTTACCCGGGTGTAGGACCGATACAGTACCCGATGGACTCTCTAGAGTAATCAAGAGGTCGCCACGAGAGAAATGGTCCAAGTCCAAATACACTGCGACGGACTCTGTCACGAAACCGGTCACGTCATCTTCGACAACCAAAACGCTGGCGACACCAGAAGATGGGTCGTTTTCGATGGGCAAATCAATGGTACCGGATTCCAGCATGATCTGTTGCTCGTCGCCCCAACTAATCCACGTGGACGATACATTCACTGCGGCGTCCGCGGTTACCATTCCAAATCCGTATTTGGTCCTGCAAGTCACCGTCAAAGATGAGAAAATCAAAACTTCTAGTGTTCTTCAAGTTCTGTCCAGACAGAAATCACGAAACTTACGAGTGAGCTAGACCTGCGCCATTGACAACCCAGGAAGAATCGTCTGAATCGACAACCTGAGCCGTAGTGGCCAATATTGCCTGGACATCTCTCCAGCTTAGCTTGGGCCGTTGCTCTAACATGAGAGCAATGACCCCCGCCGCAGTAGGAGCTGCGAAGCCTGAAGGGAAAAGCAAGTCGAGAAGGTTAGAACGACACTTCATGTAGCCCCCTTCATGAGCAAAAAAAAGAACAACTCACTTGTGCCACCATTTTGACCATGCTGTAGAGTTTTGGTGTTTTGAAAGCAACGCACAGAACAACGACAGAGGCAGGTTAGCATCATCCAAAGGTGCAGCAGGGGCGTCGCTTCTCCCCCGAGCAACTTACACATCCACCTCCCGGCTTTGCAACGATATTGTTGCTCAAGTTTTCAACGTCTCCCCCTGGTGCAGAAATCAAGTTAGCCTCGCCGGGTGTTGAGAAGCTCGAATGCAACCCGTCTTTTCCAACAGAGGCAACGCTGATGGTGAACCTTGATTGTATGAATGCATCCATGTTGACATCTACAGCTGTGGGAGGACAGGGAGCAACAAGTCGTTGTCAAACAGTTCGATGAATGGGTAGTATAGTTGGCGTGGCAACCAGTGTCGTGAATCACACAAGAGAAAAAACATTTGCTGGAAAGCTTACCATACTTGTTTTGGTTCCCTGCCGCAAAAACCTAATAGCACCAACACAGTCATCACGTACATGAGTTGCCAAGAAGAGCAACCATTCAGGCAGATTGTCAATCGACTTGACTCACATAAATCACACCCAGCCCACCTCGCCCTTGGGAAGTTCCCTTCGCCAAGGCTTGTCCCGCATTGACTGGCAACGGATCGTAGTCACATTCGTACCAAAGGTCCAGATAGTTTTGACAGGCTGCCGGATCCAGTTCATAGAGACTTTGACAGTATAGTGACACGGCCTGTTTGCATCGAGATTGCAGGCCGTCGGAACAGGCTTCACACGGATTGGAAGAGTGGTTGTACAGAAAGGGGCAAGATGATGTCGTGTTGCCTTGTTGCAAGAATCGTTGTCTACTCTTGCCTTTGCACTGATCTCACAAACGCACACACACACACAGACACACAAGCAAGTCCATGTCAGGATCATATTTGTGGATTGTTTTATTTCATTTCATTTCCACGCTTGTAGTCCACGCACCGGTACCGGTCCCCAACTATTGCTGCTGATATCGACAACGTCCAGAGCATGCGTCAAACTCTCGCCAACTTCGAGCAGTTTGACTTGTCCACCGTTGGAAAGTACGGTACACGATGAGACTGTGGCACCCGGCGCAATCCCCACGGCACATTCGTCATTATCGGCCTCTGCCAAGGCTAGACTTGCCATGGCTTTTTTGCAGATTGATAGATAGCCCCAATGAAGATAGACAGACGCACAGCATGCACCAAAAGAAATGCAAAAGGACAGCATTGTGGTGGTAAGTTTTCCCCGACAACAATGGCATAGCGTCCATCCATCCAGCATACAAACACTCTCGTTCACTCAACTCACCAGTTCCATGAGCATCCGGGTATACCGGCATGTGATCTTGACACGAATTGGCTTCATCGAATCGTTTGATGAATTCAGGATGATATTTGTCGACGCCATCATCATTGATGCGCACATGGACCCCCTTTCCAGTCAATCCCGTGTTTCTCCATACCGGTTCTACATTGATGAGTTGATACGACCATGCCATGGCATCGTAGAGCGGATCAGAAAACACATTTTCCGAGTTAGTTGGCGAGCAGGATTGTTTCCAGTCGTCTGGTAGAGGACACGAGAGTATTTTGTTGACGGAGGCAAAGGTGCCAGTTTCCCAGCCACCGTTTCCGGCACACAGAGCATCTCCTGGACACCAACTACAGCCGGCCGTACCGACGCAACCAGTGCAATCGTAATCGAATTCTGGAAGTCAGTCAGAAATAATGATCGAATCAAGAAGCGAAAGAAATAGATGATACCGTAAGATGATGTGTGTGATTTAGGAAGACGGATAAGCTCAGCAGAGGAATTGCATTGGCAGCTCTACAGATCCTGTAACCTACCTCTGCAAGGATCCGTGTCGCAGTCAAAGCAATCAGAGCTTTACACAGAAGAGAAATAGAAATACATATGAAGCACGATGGTTGAGCCAAGTACCAATATTCCAGGCTGTCCTTGCACTAGTTTGCATGTTCTGTCCAACATGCTGTTTTGTGTTGTATGCTTGCTTAACTTACTTCCATGGACAGGACAACCCAGCATCGCATTTTCCATCAAACTCGTATCGACAAGATTCGCTGTCTTGAAAACATTCTTGCAAGAAATTGGAGTTTGTGCTTACGATTGTGGACCAGCCATACGTGTCGACGTCTTGGTCATCGTTCGTCCCCCCTTGCTGCTGTCTTTGTCCATTCCCACCAATAATCGGATCATCGTCTATTATTCCGGCCACACAAGGCACAGCAACGCATATTATTGTCATTGTAATAATCAGTACTACCTGCTGTATCCACACAGGCAAGGGCATCTTGGCACGGCACGTCATGGTGGATGTCCTCTTTGACTGAAGCCCTTTGATGATGCCTGTCATTCAGCCAAAAGAAATGAGACTGTGAGGTCAAATTGGTCATGGAAATAATTGTGTGATCCAATTCGACTCTAAAATGATTTGCTCAATCAGATATTCGAACTTTTCGAATTTATCCCTAACTCAACCTCATGATTTTGACGTCTAGTACATAGTACGTCAAGCTAGACGTCACAAGAATCTCTCATGACTCGATGCGATCCGTGAACGCTTGTGGTTCCAATCATTAGCATCGGAAGCAGTGACGCTGCCAATGAGAATCGGATTTGGAGAAGTGGACGGTGGCGAGAATGCATCGACACAGTTTGGCGTCAACAAACAATTCGGGAAGTGCCAACCAAGGGGTCACCAGCTATCTTCCCTGGTTGGTGCATTTTCAATGAGAACACGGTATTTTCTTTCTCACTCACCAGTAGTCAAAACTACGAGAGTGTCAATAGCAGCTCTAGTATCCAGCAAAAGAAGTAAAACCATCCTTTTGGTGTCATCAATTACTGTGCACCCGGCATTTTCCCATTGAGATCAGGTCAGGTCAAGATAGGTTTGTTTGGTTAGGTTGCTTTTGAAGTATGTTGTCTACCATCAGGAAGTTTACTTCCCGACAGAACAACAACAATGGTGCTGACAAGATGATGAAGATGACCAAGGAGGATGAAGTGTCTTGTATGAATCTGATAGCCGAGGCTGAAATGTTCAAAAAGGTTCCTCCTCAAGATTTGCAAAAGATTGTGCGAGCCATGCATCCACGTCTGTTGCAGCGCAATGAAGAATTCATTCCCCAAGGAGGTCCCACGGATCGTTTCTTTTTGTTGCAGAGTGGAGACATTCGACGGTCGTACTACAACGAAACCGATGGAAAGACGCATACCGTCAAATTTGCCATTAAAGCCAAGTCCATCAATAGCATGAGAATCCTATCGGGAGATCCTTCCTTTTCCACCGTCAAGTGCGTCTCGGAAGAAGGATGCAAGGTATACCAAATGTACCGTCACGACTTTTTTAAAGTACTCGAATCCAATCCTCAAATCACCGTCAAAATCGCCGAAGGACTCTGCCAAGAACTCCGACGAGGATCCAAAACCTTTCAAACACCGTTGCTCGAACAACATTCCCAAGAAGTCAATGTCCCCGCCGTTAGTATTGCCGCCGGAATTGAGTCTTACTACCGATCCGCTCTCAATGCCAAACTCAATGCCCGTTTGACCGGGATACCCGCCGAACTATTCCCCAATATGCACATTCAAGTTCCCACACGGGTCGCCTACATTACCGGATTCAAGGGGTTGCGGGCCTTGCTCGATTCCAATGTCGATCCCGATCTCTACGACAGTCCGAATGCCATTCGACTCGCCACGGCCATTTCGCCCGGAGTGCTCATGACACCCATTTCGTCCGTCCTCGAAGCCAGCAATGCAGGTCATATGAACTCTGAACCAATGACGACCCGATGGATGAGAGGTGCATTGCCACGAGGAGGCCGCGAAATTATCTTTGGAGTCGGACTCAATCAAATGAGTGATTATTGCGAAGAACGCATTGCTCCTTATTGCAAGGGACACGATCTATTGGCCAATGCGGCCGGATCACTGTTGGCGGGTGTCGTATCGGGATATCTCAGTCACGTTCCCCATAACTTGTCCACACTCAAATTGTTGGAGCCCCACAGGTCCTATCGAGAACTCTATCCGGCATTTGTCGACAAATCGGTTCCCGCTGCCGTCGAACGAGCCGTGGCATCGTGGCCGACGACCACCAAGTTTTGGACGCGGACCCTCTTTGCCACGCTCTTTCCACGAGGTGTCATGATCCGGACCACGCAAATTGTAGGATCGTTCATGATTTTGAATGGGACCATCAACTATTTGCAACTACGAGAACATCACAAGATTCAACGACACATGAAGGGAACCGATGAAGATGCGCGGGCACCCGTTCCGGCAGTGGCATCCTCTCTCAGCAGCAGCAGCAGCCCTGTGGCCGCAGCGACTGCCGCAGCAGCAGTCCCCAATCGATAGCGACCGCCACAGGATGCGCGGAGTTGCTTGTGGTGGACCCTTATGGTACGTGTTTGTTGAGCCAGCTATTCATGTCATGAGCGAAAACCTTTATTGGAATCAATCCATCGATTTGTGTGTATGTGTGCACGAGAACCTTTGAAATCATATAAGTATGTAGGCGAAGGCGAATGTGGGGCTATGCTAGCCAGTGGTGATGGCATGCTACGGCGGTAGCCAGCTAGAAATGAAAGAACTATTTGCATACCAGCTTAAAAAAGTCTATTAGATCACTACATACCATTAACTTTTGCACCTTTTACACAAACAACAACTTTTGGGCTGCTTGTTGTCCCCTACTGTACTTACTACTCAACGATCGGTCCTCGTCTTTTGGTGCGTTTTACATCCATCCTTGATTCTTGCCGTGCTGATTGGTTGATTTGTTACTACTTGCTGCAAAGGGGGTCTGGTTGCGGTGTGCTGTCAATGGAGACGAATGGAACTGTCAGTTAAAAGCTGCACTTGGCAAGCAAAGGCCAGATTCGTATTGCTGTAGGATTTGTTCTGACTTACAAACACAATAAGATATTGCAACCAAAATAGAGAATACACGCTCCTGTCATGTAGCCAGAAGCATCATAAAATGCACATTCTGACCCATCTGATGTACATTGTTCAGACCCATAAAACATAAATGAGGCACCTCCAGCAATCCATGCCAAGAGATAGGCAAGTCCCTCCATTACTCCTGCACAGCAAATTTCACAAAAGAGCCATTCAAAAAGAACCATTGCCCCTGCAATGAATCCAGCACACATGGATATAATGAGGGCAGATCTGGAACCAGTGATGATACCATCATTAGTAGTATAGTAGTCTGTTTCACAAGTGCCATCAATCCCTCGAAAGAAGAACCCAAATGTTATACCATTCGCTTGATTGTATTCCACAAGTTCACATGACAGTGCTGTGAAAACAGACAAGGTCAGCTGCAGGATCAGAAAGGGAGCCAAGATTGGTTAGCCCTGGTTGTCACCACAATCAAAAATTGCCCGTGGGTTCACTTACAGCACCGGCAGTAGCAGTGACAATGATGAGCCGGAACAAGTTTCCAAGTGCGTTGCACATCTCTGATAAGAAAGAAGTATAGTGTTAGCTGGCTGACAACGGTACTGGTAGCGATATCAAGAGGTGCGAGAAGAGGTTTGCATTCCTTTGGCATTCGGATGTAAGCACCGGTTGTAGGTGGAAGGTGGAGGCGAGATAGATGAATGAGGGTCCGTGACACCAACTTGAAATCTTCGAGCGGTTGTGGCGGCAAAGCCAACAACGGTCATTACTCGTGTTCCTATTTCCATAGCAGGAATGACGAAAAGATTTAGTGCACTATGCTCACTACCGGTACTAAGTCCTGGGTAAGCCTTCCGTGCCTCCAATCGGGCACTCTGTTCCGTGCACACTGCTACTATCCCCTACTGTGTAGACAGTAGACTAAGCCACAGCACAGGTGCATGTGTATGTGTACACCAACTTGTGTTTGTGCTTGACAAACCAAAGTTGTTTCAGAAGTACAGAAGCCAGCCAGGAACCATTGAGGAAGCATTCACATCCAAATTGGTCTACTTTAGCACTACATGTACACCTTTTTCATTTTTGCTTGAGCTGCTTGCCCTCTTCCCATCGCCGCTCTTGGTACTTGACATTTTTTCACATCTCCTGGCTGTGGATTATTTCTTGCTGCACAGTGGCTCTGGTTGTGGTGTGCTGTTCAAGAAGGACGTGGTGGGAAATTGTGAGATTAGTTATCAGTGATACAAGCCAAGCCAAGACAAGAAGACTCTTGGTTGTACTTACAAACACAAAAGGATGTTGCAGCCAACATAGAGAATGCAGGCACCTGTCATATAGCCAGAAGCATCATAAAATGTGCATTCAGCTCCCTCCTGAGTACACCGCTCAGACCCATAAAACATAAATGAGGCTGCTCCTAACATCCAAGCCGCCATGAAGGCAAGTCCCTCCAAAACACCTGCACAGCAAATTTCACAAAAGAGCCATTCAAACAGCACCATTACTCCTGCAATGAATCCAGCACCCATGGATATTATGAGGACGGTTCTTGCTCCGTTGATGACAGGATCATCTGTCTCATAGTACTCTGATGCACAATTGCCATCAATCCCTCGAAAGAAGAACCCATAGGTTAAGCCACCAGAATCATTGTATTCCACAAGTTCACAAGATACCGAGGCAAAAACAGACAAGGTCAACTAGATAATCCAGAGAAAGAAAGAAAATGCTGTGAGCTGTTTGGAGGTGCTGAAGGGCACGTCACCTCCAGGATTCTTTGTTCTTACAGCGCCAGCCGTAGCAGCAATAATGATGAGTCGGAAGAAGTTCCCAATGGCGTTGCACATGTCTGATATACCGTAGTGAGGTAGCTTGCAATCAAAAGGTGTGTGAGGAGTAAAAGGGACGACGTTTGTTGTCTAGTTCATTGTGTGTGGCTGATGAAGGCTGAAGGCTGAAGGGTAGCTTGTTGCTTGCTGCCTTCAAAAATGATCAAACGTCATGTATCGTGGTCAAAACCGCGCAGATCTTGGGTTCGGCGTTTGGGAAATGAACCAGTAAGAACCATAAGATTTATCACAGAACTATTGCTAATAAGTCCTACATTCGGTCACACTTCATTGTGATCACATTTTGGAGCTGGAGTCTGGAGCTGCATGACGAGAGGACTGAGCGGACTGAGCGGACCAAAGCGAAAACACCATCCTGACCAGCAAGCGGTTTGGGAGCTAGCTCGCTAAGAAGCTACCAAGGGCTCTACGACGTACTCAGAGAAGCCAAATACGGTAGATCTGCACTCGGGATAACTCTTCAAACTCTGGCCCAGATACTAGCTAGCTGGGGCGGGCGGCCACTTTCATGATCATGGCCGTGGTTTCGTCACCAAAAGGCTGAAGTGTATTGGATCGAATCACGAAATGACGTGAATGGTCAGGGTGGACCAGTTGTGGCGATTCACGCAGGAACTTGAGTATACTTTGAAGCGGAAGAAGGATTGTCCGCGGGGGTGATTATCCGATGGGTCAATGGCAGAAGCTGCAGAGACACTCAAAAACTGCGAGGTGAATGTTCAGGGCAAGCTTCTACTCTAGAGAATTCCACTACAGGAGAGACCACCAAGGTTCGGCATGTGTCAGTAGGGCGCATTATTTGTAGAATTTTTCGCCGCCGTCCCATTCGATAGCTTTGCCATCTTCTGAAGGAATCCATTGGCACCATAAACCAGGTTGGCCTTGGGGCGGGTTGTTGTAGTCGACTACATCTTTGCCGTGGCCTTGCCCTCGAAGACCCGGCTCTCCTAAAAAGTAACTTCCCTCTGGGCCTACAGAGAGGTTTACTGCAAGTCTAGCTGTGTCAGTTTTTTCTCCGTAAGTTCTGCATTGCATTTCATCCGCCTAGTTTCAGAGAATAGCTCGAGGTATTAATAGTTCAACTGCTCCGGGCTTAGCGGCTGGTCGAGCTTGAAGCGACCAAAAATTTCAGTGTGATATCCCATGGGTTTATTATTGATTGTGGTGAGATGTTTTCGACGGTGAAAGAATTTATGGCTCGACCTGACTGCTTCGACTGAAGAGGATCCACACTTTGTTTCGTGCGCCGGAGATACAGTCGGAGAGACTGGTGTTGGTCCTCTCTTAGCCTTCCGTTGGACCCTGATCAACGGTGGCAGCAAGTTCTAAGCACAAACTTACCTTCGCTTGAAAGTCTTGGTTTTTGCCCATCTCAGTTTTATCTACCTTGTGGGAATGGGACTTTGGATGGGTGTGATGGGAAATGGGAACCTCGAACAATTTTCGAAGCATGAATGACCATAAGATTTAAACAGAGAGCTCCAGAGAACTACTACGGCTTCGGGTTGAATTGGCCAGAATGGGCTCGGGAAGAAAATTGGAGGGCCCCGGAGCAAAATCCGAGGGCTGGGAAGAAAATTTACTTAAGGACACTTTTCTTTGTTGGTTGGATTTTGCGCGCCGGGCGACACCGTCGAATTTTCTTCCCGATTCCATGAAGGTTCGGATTTGTCACTCAGTAGAAACTCTACCAGAGCTCTACAGGGAAAGTCGGATTTTCTTCCGGGGCCCTCCAATTTTCTTCCCGAGCCCATTCTGGCCAATTCAACCCGAGGCCGTAGTATTGCAAATTCCAATTCAGAACACGTAGAGCTAGCTACCGTAGCTACGAAGAGCTCTAAGACGTACATGTACTCAGAGTAGCCAACAGATCTTCACTCGGGATAACTCTTCAAATCCTGCCTACTAGATACTAGCTAGCAGGGGCCGGAGGGCACGTCATGATTATGCGTGCATACTACCAAGCCTAAAGTGTATTGAATCGAATCACGAAATGGGGACTGAGCCTTAGAGTTAGTTTGGGACGGCTTGAATGCTCAGGGTGGGCCGGCTGTGGCGATTTACTAACTTTGAGTATACTTTGAAGGATTGCCCGCTGGGATGATCATCCGAGGGGTCAATGGCAGACACATGAATGCTCTTCATGTTGCCCAAAAACTGCGAGGTGAGTGTGTTCAGTACACCTGGCTGCATCCGCTAGAGTTGTTCCATTTCCAAGAAACAATACATATGCAGCATTCTCAACGTTTTTCATACGGTAGACGAGTATACAGTTGCAGGTTGGTTTGTAGTCGCGAGGAGTGGCAGCCTGCAAGAAGATTCTAGCGGATCTTTCTCTTTCGTCAGAAATGTGTCGGGATCGGTGCACACGGGTATTTTCATGCACAGCTAAAGTAATGGTTTCTTCAGCAAAGCTGCAACTGACACCAGTACTACTAAATCAATCTTTGTCACAGTAGGAACATGTAATTATATCTAATTTGTTATCGACTGGCTGCAGGTCCATGACCCAAGGTCCATCATTATGTGCATTGTGCATTCACCATCCCAGGAATTCCTTCCGAAAGAGTTGTCTGGAGCGCGGCCTACAGTCCCTCTATTCCTTGCTGCTACGGCAGATTGGGTATGGCTGAGGAGCAAAGCAGAGCACAACGCCGCAACCCAAATATAGAATGACAGCGGCTGTCATGTACCCAGAGGCATCATAGAAGGTGCACTCCTTGCCATCCGCAGTGCAGAGATCTGATCCATAAAACATGAAGGAAATTGCACCTACAGCCCAAGCCAGGAAGAAGGCAATGCCCTCCAAAACTCCGGCACAGCAGATCTCACAGAAGAGCCATTCGAAAGTGACCATGACTCCTGCAATGAATCCAGCACAAATGGAAACAATCAAGCATGTTCTTCCAGCCAAGATCATCTCATCCTCTGTACCGAACACCATGTCTTGGCATGTACCGTTGGCGCCTCGAAAGAAGAATCCCCAGGTGGATCCACTTGCTTCGTCGACTTGAACAAGCTCGCAGGACATTGCGGTCAGAATTGACAATATCAGCTGTTTGACATGAGAAACAAAGGAAGAGGTGTGAGGTGCAAAAGATGAGGGTCCACTACACTGGAAATGGCAAGAAAAGAAGAATGACCCACCGCGATGACTGTAGCGCCAACAATGAGGAGGCGAGAGATGTTTCCAAGGGCTTGACACAATCCCATGATTATTGATTTGGTTTAGTAGAAAGGAGAGAAAGAGTTCGAGAGTGGAAAATGAAACTTGAGCTGAAGAAAAGAAGACTGGTGGAAGAATGAATGTGGATGCTTTGATGGTTTGAGGAGGCTGTTGTTGTTTTCTGGGTTTTCGTTTTGTGAGTTTGTGAGTTTGTGAGTTGATGGTGGTGTGACAAGCCAACTATGGCATACAGCCAGCTGGTTGGATACATGCTTTCTGCTTTCTGCGTGGATTCGTGCATGTTCAGGTCATGTTCTACAGTACTATGCACACTATGTCATACTAGTAGTAGCTTTAAAGCTACTATTAATAGTACGACTGTACTAGTACGGTCTGTGGGACATCGGTCGTGTGGAGCACAAGGCCTTAACTAAGCGACTTCTCCTTGCTAGCAATTTTGCCGGAGTACTGCCGGTACGACTGTACCGACCAGCAGGAACAGATTTCAGGGGGATGGAGAAAATCAATTCCATCCCATGCCCTCAGTCACTGTTTACCAAAATATTTACCACTGTTGTACCTCTTTTTAACACTATTCAACACTTTCAAAATGATTGAGGCTTGACAGTTCCACTGTTTGCCACTGTCTACTACTGTCTTGGTCGTGGTTTACTAGTACCATGGTTGGCTTGGAATTGCTCCACCCCCCAGACTATACACCAGAGCTGAGGGTTCAAAAGCAACTTAGCTGGCTAAATCAAAAATCGACGTTCTGGTTTCAACTCTACTACTGTAGCTAGTACCGCACAGCAGGAATTGGAAGTCGGCATAACGGCATAACCATGGTGAAACGACAAAAGGAGAAGCAGTACCTGGTACCCAATCGGCGCGAGGGCATCAAGCCAATTCGCAGTTGTGGTCTGGCACTGCTAGCTACAGTCTACTCGCCCTAATATTTATAATATTATATTTATCCTCGCTGTAATATTTATTAAATCTCGAGGTCCCCCCCTCAGTCCCAGGTATCCGTGAATGAATCTTTCGAGCAGCAACAAATCTTTCGAGCAGCCCGACAACGTCGTCCAATCCATTCCAACCGTTTCAATTTGACCGAGACAGCATGTAAAATGCCAATATCGATCCAATGGACGGTGGGATTCCTCGCACCTCTGCCCGTGGCTGTCTTGTCTGGGCCAGCCAAGCGCTGGTTGTTTACGTGCAGTTTTCGAAGATGGTTTCGAGGAGACAAAAACAATTCTCCTGAGCCCAAACAATCACAAACCATAACAACCCTCCAATCGACAGACAACATGAACGGCGCCGATTCAACCCAACCAGATGTGATGCAAATGGCGGAGAATTGATCGATGTCAGGATGAGCCCGAAGTCATTAGTGCAACCGTCGACGAAGAGATTGAAGCGCTGGAAGTCGAAACAACAGAAGCGGAACTGGCTGTGATTGATGACGAGGAACCGGAACAAATGGAGGATGATCCCGAACCAGCCGATGTGTTTGCCTCATTTGCGGAAGCTGAAGAAGCACTCAATAAGCTGTCCGAAAGTGCCTCTGCTTTGGGTATCAACCAGGCAGCCACTGTGCATCTTAACAGGTTTGCTAGGGCATTGAATGTGGCTAGGGCTGCTAGGGCAGGCAAACGTAAACGCGACGGCTCTATCCATTCGTACTTTACTAGTGGAACCGGCCCTTGAAAGCCTTATATTTATTCTCTCTAATATATTTATCGAAATCCGCAATCCCCCCCCATAAATAATAGAGCGAGTCAACTGTAGTACAGTAGTAGTACGAGCAGTATTCGCAAACTCCCCGTTAATTGCTGTGCACTCAGTTTGATGCCCTTTTCCACTCCCGTCGCGACCAGCAGCAACGGGATTGTCTTTGACAAGCAATCGATCGAAACCTTTTTGAAAGATCATGAGGCAAGAAACTCCAGCCCCGAGAAGATTTGATTGCCTTGGAAATGGATCAAGATGACGAACCCGATGGCAGTGTCCCATTCTCACCAAACCCTTTGCCGATCACACCAAGATTGTCGCCATTCGACACGGCAATTCTGCCAATGTCTACTCGTACGAAGCCTACCATGAGCTCAATGTCAAAACCAAGAATTGGGAAGACTTGATTTCAGGAGAAACATTCAATCGCAAGACGGATGTGTGGATTCTCAATGATCCAGATGATCTCAAGATCCAAAAGCGACGTGATATCAACACACTTTATCATATTCAACATCAGCGACAACTAGGAGCCAACAAACAGCAGACCAGTAATATACGACACAGTGTCACGGCCAGTCGCATTTCGGATAAAATGAAAAAGAATGACAACAACAATACTAAAAAGAGATCATCGTCGTCCGACAATAATCTCCAACAAGAAGGCAAGCGATGTCACCGGTGACACCTTTTCATCGGGAAAGGCATAGGGATCCTTGACCAGTACCGTCATAGAAATCGCACACGATAACGAGACACGAGAAGCCACTCAAGAAGAAGTCTTACGTTCGATGTGTGCCGTATTGCAGACGTCTCAAGAAAAAGGGTTATGTGCGCATGGAATTGTCCACGGGAGCATATTTGGTATTGGAAATTCATTGCGACTATGTGCCACGGACCGTCACCAATATTATCAAATTGTGTCAAGAGAAGAAATACAATGGAAGTTTGTTTCATCGGTTGATCAAGAAGTTCATGATTCAAGGAGGGAAACCACCCAAGAACTCTAGAGATCGACACTACTGATAGTAGTGACGAGTGCTATTGGGGTGGCTCCTTTCGAAATGAATTTGATGATCGACTCAAAGATACTGGTGAGTACTGTACTTTTTGTTGTTGTGATGTTGCTTTGTGCAAGGTGAAAATTGGCTTCTAATAGGCAGCATGCCTCTTGATTCGATTCATTCATCCTTCTACAGCACCCAGGATACTCTCCATGGCGAACGCGGGCCAGCACACTAACAAGCGACAATTCTTTTTTACATTTGCACCGTGCGAACACCTCGACAAGAAACATTCCATCTTGGGGTTGTCATTAAGGGGTTGGAGGTACTCAAAGAGTTGGAAAGGATACCCACAGATAAGAAAGATCGACCAATGAAAGAAATCACCATCACGGACACTTTCGTGGTGGACAATCCAGTCGAAGAGGCAGAAGAGATGGAACAAACACGAATTGAAGCCAAACGAAAAGCCGTTGACAAGGCTGCATCACAACAGGAAAGCACTTCTGCTGGGGCAGCCAAGCCAGTTGCCAAGGCAAAAATGACAATGATTGGACGGTACTTGCCCAAGACGGCGGATACCAACAGCAAAGACGATGACGACAATGACATTCCCGTTTTACCAAAGGCAGCAGCAAATCCAGCCAACTCCTCCAAGCCAAAGTCCAAATGAACTTTGGCAACTTTAGTGGTTGGTAGACAACCCTCTTCACAATGAAATGCGGATTCAATTTGCATGCATCACGTTAGTTTGCATTGGTATCTCTGACTGTCATTGTGTCGAAGCGGAGGTGCTGAACAGTATGAATGAAAGGATGGTTGCCCATGTGCCTTTGTCGTTGGGTACAATGTCATGGTGCCTCCTGCCTGCAATGTCATCGCCGTTGTTGTTTCAGACCTCCGAAGTCCGGACCTCGTGTCCTAGTAAAGACGGAGAGCAGGGACACAACCAGCGAAAACCCTCCAAACGCACAGGAACCGGTACGGGTTACTGTACCGGTAGGAGGCATTCATCACTCGAAGACTCGAAGTTCCCACATCAACGAACTGAAACGTTGCATCCAACAACTACATGTACATGCAAGTATAAAGCTGACACTTGCACGGTTGGTTGATTTGGCTGTATGAGGAATGCTTGGCTAGCTTGCCCGCAGAGTAGGGCAGACTGAAGAAATATCGATCAACAGTAACACCTCTAACAAGCTAGCAAGACTACGGTACCTGGAGTGTATGTTGGCATTGCATAGTTCGTTGCACAGCCGCTGAAAGGGGGCATTTTGCACCAAAACTAACCCCCAAAAGAGCATTGGCCAGCTATCGGTATGAGCAGTACGATGTTCCTGGTACTTTTGCTAGCGCGTACGAGTACGAAGATGATCAAGTACAGTACCGGTAAGTCCTTTAGAGATGAAATCCCAGCTTTGCCTTTCTTTTACGCATATTAGTTCGCATTTCTATCCAAGTACATGTACAGAATCACATCAAGCTCCGAGTCCAGTCAAGACGAACTGTCAGCAGCCACGCAGAAGCTTTTTAGCAGCCCCGCGAAAGGATGAATCATTCGCGGACACCACTGTGAGTCTAGCCAGCTAGGATCGTCACTCTGACTCACGGCTCCCGCAAGTGCCGTATCAAAGCGGAGAACATCCTGGAGGGGGCAAATGAAGTTCTACTAATCGGTGGAGGTGGAAGGTTCGGCATGAACATAACGCCCCCGCAACAAGATAGTAATGCCAATAGCATTTCTGAGAGATGACAAAGTCGCTGGGAGGTTCCCGTGTTCACTTTGGTTGGGTCGCTCTTCTCGACAAGACCCGGAAAAAAGTCGGTGAATACATACATGATTGGGATCGGTTTCTGCCGCCGTCAAGGCCACAGAGGTGAGATCGGATCCTTGTGTACACACCACCGATTGAAGATCCAAGCATAAACGACCTCGAGCAGAGCCGTGCGGGAGAGTGTCATCATCCTCCAGCTGTGTGATGATTGTCTTATTGGGCAATCGATCCTGCGAGTGGTGCACATGTTCGTAGGCAGTTCCTCTTTTTCCGTGTTGGATTGCGATTCGGTGCATGGACTGCAATCTCGTTCGCGTTGGAACTGTAGGATTGGGCTGTGGAACAGTAGCCCGCTCGTGTTCATGTTTCGTCGAAAGAAGACTTTGGCTACTACCCATATTGTCAAAATCTCGTTTCCAATAGTCATTCAGGTTGTCGAGTCTGGATTTGGTTTGGATTTCATCGAGAATCTTTGGGGCCTCTTGATCCTCTGCAAGGTACGGTACTAGCACATCCATCAGTTCTTGTGTGATTGTGGTAGGTCTGCATCGGCTGTCCCCAGTGATCGGCGTAGAGGGGTAATGCCAAAGACGCACCCGGGCATGTGCTCTGCTCCCTCGAGTATTGGTAAAATGAGGGTCCTCGCGTCACCAACTCAATGGCTCGATGTTCCTACCCTGGTCAAGGCGAAGGGCCATGACCACAGCCGAGCGGCGCATATCCTGTACGGTAGATCTTGCAAAAGTCTTGGTTTTGGCAGGTATCTTTCGTGGAAGGCATATACGTAGATGAGGATGACAATTTGGGAAGGGCACTCTTTCATGCATGCTTGGATGTGTTGGATACAATGCAGCCGTTGTTGCCCCTGCTTCTAACAAAAGAGCAATCCCTCGCCGCTTGAGCAACTCCGCCCACGCGAAGATCGGGAGTCTTTTTGAACCGCTCAGGACGTAGCACGCTTGGTGGACGTGGTATGATAGACTGGTTTCAAAAGCTGTCGCATCTCTCGTAGTTGACGCTGTGTCGGATGGGTATGTTCCTCGGTTCCAAAGACACGGAAGCAACACGAACAGATTCTCATTGGATTCCACGTCCGAGGTCCGCATGGAGTCTCTTGTCGGCAAAAAGTACGGCAATACCACCGGTGCAGTGTATGGGTGCATACCTACCCAATGCACCGGGACAACCGTGACACGAGAGGAAAGATCGTTTGTCTTTGCTCCCATGTTGGAACATCATTGCTCATTACATACATGTACCGTATTGCATCTTATATACGTACGCACATAAAAGACGCACGTGGAAAGATGTCGATTGAGAGGTCGCTTCCACCAAAGATTCAAAGACAATCAATGATTGCAAGACGGCTACGGGTAGGACATAACTGCATCTTCATTCACGCATGTCGGCCTGCTCGTAGCGTGTAGCGTGCTATAAATATCTTTTAAAGCTGAACAACAACAACAACAACAACAACAACAACAACCGTTTTCATGGAAAACCACAAATAGTTGTCGAGCATGCATGCATGTGTGGGTGGGTGGGAGGGGGGATGATGGTAGTACCTATTTTCAGGCACGAGCGACGTCGATCGATCGATCGGCTTTCCAAAGGACGTTTGAGTTCGAGACTGGTTGTCGCAGGATCGAATGATCCATCGAATCGACTCCTAGAGCAAGACAGACACTGCATTGTTCTTTCAACACCCCGCCTCCTGGTTAGCTACGTTTCCTTTGCTTGTCGTGATTGCTTCTTCTTCTTTTTGGCGGAGGACAAGAAGGAAAAAGGAAACACAGTATCCCCCAAGCATCCACTCTTTTTTTGTTTGGATTCTTGTTCGCCGTCGGGTGTTGGATAAAAGTCGTGCATACTGGGTTCTTCAGGTAACGTTTGTGGAGTAGAGTTGGAATTGTTGTTTTGTGTGTCTTCTTGTTGCATTCGTTCCCACGTGTTAAAGAGCCGTTCCCAATCTTGTGGAGACCGAGGTGGTTTCTTGTTGTTGTTGCCTGTTTGTTGTTGTGGTGGTGGTTTGGATGGTCGTTGTTCTTCGGGTGGACGTGGTGCCACCAAAGTTCGTGATGGTTGAGTAGTAGATGACGACGATGATTCTGGTGGTTGTTGCGGTTGGGTAGCAGACGACGATTGCTGTGATTGTTGTTGTGGTGGTGGAATTCTAGCACGGGAGTGTTGTTTGGGAAAGGATTGTCGCCGCCGATTGGATTGACGAAATGATTTTCGTGTGGATTGTCTTGGAAATTGTGGTTGTAGTGGTGGTCGTTGCTGAGGTTCTTGTTCCTGCTGTTGCTGTTGCTGTGAGGATGTGGATTGTGTCAAATCTTCCGTGACGGCCGTCTCGGCAATGGTATCGGCTTCATCCCCATCCATCATTTGTTGTTTGGTTTGTTCCTTCTTATCGTCATCATCGTTGTCATCATCATCATCCCAATCCCCTTCATCCTCGTCGTCCCAAGAACCCCCATCGTCGTCTTCTTCTTCTTCGACATTCCAATCGCCATCATCATCGTCATCATCCTCATCATCATCCGGATGCAATCCTAGTGGAACGGATAGATCATGACGTGTTTTTGGTTTGGGTTGTATATCGGGAGTGGCGGGAGTCTCTGTTTTGGAGGTTCTACGATTAGTATTTGGGTGTTGTTCGTCAGCAGCGTCGGAATGATCATCATGGATTCCATTCTTCTTGCCATTGGTCAGTTGTCTTTGTTGTGGTTCTTGTATCTCCTTCTTTTTGTCTGGAAGAAAATTGCCTAGAAAACTCTTTCGTTTGGACTTGTTGTTGTTGTTGTTGGGTAAGTCTTGTCTATCATCATCTTGTGGTTGTGTGTCAGCAGCATCAGTAGTAGTAGTAGTATCAATATCATTAGGAGTGAATGTGGTATCATTTCCATCCCAATCGCCACTGGAATTCCAGAACTCATCTTCGGAATCGTAGTCGTCATCACCATGATTACTCGTAGTGTGAATATCGAGGGAATGTTTGGATCCGTTCTTCTTCATGCGAGCGTGAATCACCACATCTTCTTCGGCAATTCGTTCTAGATTGAGTGGATCGGGATGATGCTGATGATGACTGCTCGCATTCAACGCGTCAAAATCTTCCAACGAATCGTCGTCGTCATCTTTGTAAACGTCCGACCAGCCCGAATCCGTCTCACTCACTTCGTCCCATCGACCACTTTTCTTGCTGCTGCGACTGCGCAAGCTAGAACTCGACTTGACACTGGCATTGCCACTGCTTCTTCGTAAGCCAGGGCGTTGTGGTGGTTGACCAGCACCAGCCACTGCCGCAACAAACGGCGCTTCTTCTTCGCTCCAGTCTTCCATTCTCTTGTACTGCTTGTACTCGTTGTACTTGTACTTGTACTGCTTGTGATCGTTAGTGTTGTGTTGCCTCCAGCTAAGGACTCTAACCTAGGTTCAATCAAGACCACAGAAAAAGACACTGACCCACGAGCTATGGCTACTACTAGTAGCTACTAGTAGTAATAGCTGCCTTGTCTCTTGTTGGGACGATCGATCGAATGAATGATCTTGACTGGCAAGGCGAGAAGGGACTTTCTACGATGAAGCAGTCTTTCGGCCACGATCACACAAGACTTTGGTCGGATTCGACCAAAATCAGCAAAAGAAAAAAGCACAAAACGTGACGTTTTACCATCATTTTCATGAAAGTTAGTTAATTAAGTGACAGAAGCGACTTTGGGCTGACTGTCTCTCGTCGTGGAAGATAATGGCAGTCCTGTGCGTGGTGATCATCAGGGTGGAGCGAACTGAAAAGGTGAAGAGAGAGGGAAGACCTAATCGTTGTACTACTGTAGCGGTACACTACAGAGTGCGGTGCCAGTCAGCCTAGGTTGCCAAAGTTCCAAAGCTAGTTGCTCGCACATGGCTTCATGCAGAACATAGAAATACTAAGTACTGTACATACAAACCAAGCTGCTTGTTGGGCGCACACGGCAAAGCAAGAGAAAGAAAGCCAAGGATCTGCCTCCTCCAAAACAGCAAGATCTGCTGGAACCACCTACCAGAGCAACTTGCGCAACAGCACGATTGGAGCACTTGCTAGCTAGCTAGCTAGCTAGCTAACTGACTGGTTAGCTATACTATACAAGAAACGAACAAAACAATAGCCAGCCAACTTAGAGACCCGGCCCACACAGCCAGTACTAGTACCGCTCGGCTGGAAAGAGGAAAATGAAAATTGGAAAGCAGCAAGGAGCGTGTTGTGCCGTGTAACGGTACGTGCGAACACCTACCACACTACGAGACAAGGCACTTGCTGGACTTCTGGACAGCCAGCCAGCCACTAGTTTCAAACTAGCTAGTAGGAGCTACAAGCTTGACTTGACTCCATAAGCAACACGAGCAGTGACAAGATTCCAACCTTGTCAATCAGGGCGTACTGTGCGGTGAGGTTGCTTGCCTGGCACTAGCAAGGTCGGCTGCCCCATACTTAATTATAGGAGACTAAGCCTCTGCACAGGGCATGGTGAAGAGTGTATCACAGTCTCAGTCATGTCCAAATTGAAACCTCCGAAGAGACTTTCCCATCAAATCCAAGGGCCATGGAGCACTAGGCAACCAACCAACCAAACCACAGGAACCACCAACAGCAGCAGGAACCACCACAGGCACCACCACAGGGACCACCACAGGAACCACCAGCAATGGAGCACTAGGCAACCGACCAAACCACACAACAACAAAAAAAAAAAAAAAAAAAAAAAAAAACCACAGGAACCAACAAAACACAGGAACACCAACAGCAGCAGGAACCCACAGGCACCGCCACAGGCACCGCCACAGGCACCGCCACAGGCACCGCCACAGGAACCCCACAGGCACCGCCACAAGGCACCGCCACAGGCACCCCACAGGCACCGCCACAGGCACCACAACAGGCACCGCCACAGGAACCACCAGCAATGAGCACTAGGCAACCAACCAAACCACAGGAACCGCCAACAGTAGCAGGAACCACCACAGGCACCGCCACAGGAACCTCCAGAGGGACCACCACAGGGACCACCAACAGGGACAAGGTTGTAGTACTCTTGGATCATCATGTCGAAATTGGAACCTCCTAAGAGACTTTCGATCAAATCCAAGGGCCATAGAGCACTAGTCAATGGAGCACTAGGCGACCAACCGACCAAACCACAGGAACCACCAACAGCAGCAGGAACCACCACAGGGACCACCACAGGAACCACCAGCAATGGAGCACTAGGCAACCAACCAAACCAACCAACCAAACCACAGGAACCGCCAACAGTAGCAGGAACAAAAGCAGCACCGGAGAAAGGTGTCATCGTCATGCATTGGAAGAAGTTGTGTTGTGTTGTGTTGTGTTTGAGAGAGAAAAAGCTTGCCTTGAGGCAACGACGTCTTCATTTCAGGCAAACGATCGTTTCGTTTCATCCGAACATTTGGCAAGACCAACTCAAAATCGAAAAAAGGTGTCAACATCAAAAATCAAAATTGGAGTCGTCATGGTTTCAAAATGAAACGACTCACTCGTCGGTGAAGGTTCGAGCTACCTACTTCTTAGGTAATGTTGATTGTCGGAGGTTGCTTCCAAGGCGAATGATATTAGAGGTCATGATCGGTACGGTTAAGATAGGTATCACCCATCGGCCAAACCGAAGATCGAAAAGGCATCCATCCAATATCGATCGACTCGACGCGAAAGTCGCCATTTGCCGTTGCAGAGGAGCCAGTGGTATCGCGGTACCGTATATCTCAGAGGTGGGCATGTCGTGGTCGGTACGGTGCAGGAGGGATAGCGCCGAAAGCTGAAAGGGAGACAACAACAACAACAACAAGCAACCAACCACCGTGGAAGGGATGAAGAGCTGATGACGTAAGTGGCTTCAACGAAGAATAAACAAGGGCGTGCAACGTCAGTTGAAGTCCTCTCAGCAGCATTCGAAGTGGGATTTAACGACTTGAAGAAACAGGGGAACATTCGGCAGAACACCAGGCCACCAATTCGGAGTATTCAATAAAAGAACAGCTCCAGCTCGCTACCGGCTGCGGCAGTAGACTACATGTATTAGCCTCCTAGCTAGCTAGTACCTGGTAGCTATCAAGCTAGGTATGCTACCGCGATGTCATCAGGTAGGTACATTGGCTGTAGATTACATTTTTCTAAACCGCCGTGATTTTTGGCAGTACGATGAGCCGCTGGGTGGCGCCCCTTGAGAGTCTATCCAATGCAATGGATGATACTAGCAGGAGTACAGGACTGGTCCCGCCTCGGTTCTTCGGAAGTACTACCCTACTCGAGTACGACGATAAGGCCAGGGCTGGCCTCTTCCATGGTTCTATCCAAAAGGAATGGAAAGCACCAAAATGCTAAATATTTGGCAGAGGCAGCACATTCACTTGCCTATGGGGCGTCATGTTTGCCTCATTTGATAGAGTGCCGATAAGGCAAGCCTCCTTGACCCGCAAGGTGCAAGATACGTTTTCTCTGCGCTCTTGATAACACGAACGCAGACCTCCGACGACTACAATCCTTCTTCATAGCATACAAGAAGGATATCAAAACCAGGAGCGACACACCAGAAGAACTATGACCAATCAAACTGATGGCTGGGCGTAGTTCGCTTATCACCAAGACTGTCGTCGTGTATGCAGACGTCCAATCAGCCAAGGCAGTTCCAGTGCCAAACATGAAGGAGACTGCCCAGATGTGAATGAAGAAGCTCCGTGCTCTTGCTCTCTTTTTAAAAAGGAAGGACGGGAGTGCAGCCATCGTGGTAAGAGACGACTTGATCTCGGTCAAAGGTTCGCCTTCCCTCTCCTTTTCCAGGTTCACGACTGAACCTTTGAGTAGAAGTCTTTCCCCTACAGCACGGGATATTTGCGAATGGTGAGTCGAGTCAGAGTCGAGTTGCTTGAGTCGAGTTGAGCGAGCTGAGTTGCTCCTGGATCTTTGTGCTTTTCTTCAGACAATGAACTTCTCAATTGCAGCAAAAAGTGAGTATACTAAATAATTTACTGGGATTGACAGAGTCAACCCATCAAGCTGGAGTTCTGGTGCCGAACACAGCACCCATCCGCCACCCCAGGAATTCGCAGACAGCAGCAACACAAAAAACCAGATTCTGGTTAACTTTACCAATTTTGGGGACAATCCGACACTCTTCTCAGTGTTGACGCCCTCATTCGAGGACCAAAAAGACAAGCCCCCAAAAGCACGCACCTTAGAGGAAGGGTTATACTATACAATACGTATCATATATATCATACGCATGATACGTATCATACGAAACACAATTATCATAAAAACCAGATGATATAATATTATGATATATATTAACCATATGATATATATGATATATAATATATACAATATGTATCATATGATATGACGAATTTTTGCCAGTTCTCTAAGTTGCCAGATCTCTAAGATCTGAACTGAAGCACCCACCAAAGTGTCACAACAACCAATATGGATACCTATCTTGCTGAACTGAATGATGTTGCCCAATATGATACCAATGTAGAAGAGTGGATCCCTCCTTCTATTAGTGTAGCTGTGGCAACGTCTCTAATAAATGAAACTCCTATTACAATTGACATTATGCAAACGCTTGGCCAGATTGGCAATGCTCAAATTTACAAGACCGACGTGTATTGGCTGCCAAGCAAATTCAACAAAGATGACAAAAAGTTTATCAAAGAGGAACTGATGTCTGTATTTGCACTTGCATGCAAGGAAGCAGGCTTTAATGTTAAAAACAGAGGCTATGACAGACGAAGAGCCTACCTTACTGTCGTGTGCCCGAGACATAGGTATTATAAGGAAGCACCATCAAAGGCAACCCAACACAGTCCTACTACCCAAACTCAGTTACCTATAATTGGAAAAGACAAAGTTTGTCCTTTCTAGTATTTTAATGTTTACTTCAGTAATGAGCACAGGCGATGGTTCCTGCCAGCCAAACAAGGCGGAAGCACCAAACACATTGGACATCCGGA
Source organism: Seminavis robusta (assembly GCA_903772945.1). Taxonomy (NCBI): domain Eukaryota; phylum Bacillariophyta; class Bacillariophyceae; order Naviculales; family Naviculaceae; genus Seminavis; species Seminavis robusta. The sequence continues at coordinate 12,095 of CAICTM010000121.1, read as the reverse complement.
AGCTCGACCCTAGCCAAATTCAAGTCCAGATCAAACATTTGGGTTCCGAGGCGGTCACATTGGCAGATCAGTGCCTGAAAAATCACTTGCCTCCCAGTGTGATAAAAACTTTGCTGTATGAAACCACTGGTGCTACCCTGAGTTCAAAGCAGCTGGAAGGCATGAAGCGGAATCTCCGGCAAGGGATTGTGCTCTCGATAATGTCAGCTGATGGTGTTGAAACGCAAGTCCCTGCTGATGAAGCAACAGCAGCTGACCGGCTACTCGCACGGCTCCAGTCAGATAAGACAAAGACTTTTGTAGTCTTGTTTGCCGATTTTGTATGTCAGCAAGTTAGATGGAGATGACTTGGTCGAATGGGAAGTGTTAGTATCATGGCTGTGGAGATTTTCACGATATGAAACCGAGGGAGAATCCGACCTATCCTTGAAGCTGCTTACCGAATATCTTGAAGAAGATGAGTCTCTCCATCGGGGGCAACTGGGGGAAGCTTTGAGAGACAAATTGAAGGTTTTCATAAACGAGTCATTTCTTCCCCGAAGGGATCTCCTGTTTGGGTATCATCTGAAGCAAAGAGCTCACTTTGGAATGATTACGAGTACCATAAGTGAAGTTGAACACTCTGCCAATCATAGCATCGACATGTCTCAAGAGTGCATTGATAATCGTGAAGGTAGACGACACAGAGAGAAGGACATAGCTGCTGCCAAGAACCTTACCTCTTCTTTCACTGACAACATGGATCGTGAGATTCATTGCAGTGAAATCCTCAAAGAAGCCAGCATTCAATTGATTCAACAGTGGTCTCAGCGATCAAATTACTCAGCATTCTGTGTTTCCCCGACTTTGTACTATGTCAGAAGAAGCAAGGCAAAGAATTCTGTGGTGGATGAGACTGGAACTCTGGATCACTGGAGAAAGGTTTCCATCAGGAGAAATCATGTCATACCTACCTTTGTGACCACACGGAAGGTTCAAGTGGTGGAGAGATTTGGAAACCTCTGCTTCTTGTTGAGCAGCTGCAGCACGTCTATCACGGACATTCAGACAGTAGACTTGATCCTGTGGGTTTAAGATAGTATGAAGCTGAATCTTGCCCTTCTTCTCGGGATCAACATAAGACCTTAAAACAAGGGGAATCTTGTCCTTCACACACTCGACAAGCTGCTCTTCAGAGATTTCCCAACGCCAAAAAGGTCCACAATTGTCCGGGCCAAGAGGAGCGCGCACTTCATCTATTTGCATTTCTGCTAAGGCATCATCCCTCATGGGGTTAGTGTCACCTTCAGCCATGATACCTATGAATAAAGCCATAAACAAACAGCAGAAACAAAGATTGCAGTCAGTACAATACAGAAATATGTATGATATACATTATACATATAATAGATATAGTACATACGATACATACGATACATACGATACATATCATACATACGATACATATCATACATATCATACAAAAGGTTTGTATGATACATACGATATATACCATACGTATCATACATACGATACATATTATATATATCATACGTACGATACAAAGGGTACTTACAGGATTTCAGTACTGTGATCTACTGGTGAAATGGAAATGTGCTGTTTCTTGACTTCCTTGACTTCCTGGGTGGTGTCCTTCCTTGTTCACCTTGTTTTATGAATAGTAGAGAAAGAGTGAAAGCATTGTTGAGAGACTTGGGTATGGCATGGAGGGAGGAAAGAAGAGAGGGTGATATGACATCAACTTTTGCTCATCTGATGAATAGCCACTCTCTCTGACCATTTCACAAGCAGGAAGCTGAGTAAATGTACCTGATAGTAGTGGTAGAGATGGTGTGATAGCTGAATAACAACAGAAGCAACAATAGCAGGAGCAACAAGAGGAGAGAAGAAGAAGTGTGGATGGTGGTGTTTTTGTTGTTGGTGTGCTTTTTAAAAAATGGCTGCTGCTGATCAAGGGAGTTCTCATTGGTCCACGTTCGCACGTATAATACGTATAATACGTACAATACTTATGATACGTACAATACGTACGATACATACAATATGTACAATACATACAATACGTACGATACATATTATATGCATGATACCCTTGAAACTCAAAACCTTAAGGTGCGTGCTTTTGGGGGCCTCTCGAAGTTGTTGGCCAGGCGAGCGTGAGCATCGTTGATCCCCCTGCGTTTAGGAAGATCACGACTGAAGGTTCGACCGTGGATCCTTCCCAGACACAAACTAGCTAGGCCAGAGTTTAAGAGTACTACTCTTTCTTGGAGAGTAAATTGATGCTCCACCGCAATTCGGATCTTTGATGTTTTGATTTATTTGTAGCAAAGCTACCGGTGGCTACTAGCTAGCTAGCTAGAGCTAGCCAGGTAGCAAGAAGCGAACACAACTCTCCCACATCTCTTTCATCATCAGGACCTCTATCACGCACCTCGCAGCTGAGCAACACAAGACAACCATGCCCAACCTAAAAATAGAAGAATCTAACTCTCTTATCAGCAAGGCTGTCATCATGACTGGAGAAGCTCCATCAGCAGAGGCCGTTCCTGTGTCGACGACAAGGACTGGCCAGATGATGTGGAAGGATACCTTCTATGCCGGGGAGCCGGATATTGAAGCTGTGTTCGATGTAGACACGGAAGCCATTCAACTCTATCAGAGTCAGGCATCCATCAAGTACGGTTCCATTGCGGCTGGATACTCAGTCCTGTACGCTGCTTTCCTTGCCATGGGGCTGTATGGTATCGCCTCGGTCTGCTTGGTGATTGCTTTCGTCTTTGGTGTTTTGACAAGGCTGACTTGCAAAAGGGCCACTGCAGCCTTTAACACTGGAGGAATCCACATGGCCATTACCAGTTCCTGTGTCCGTTACGATCAGGAGAAGCCCATGGTTTCCACAGCCATTGCCGTGCAAGATATCACCACTTGTACGGTGGAGCAACGCGAATTGAAACCTTATTGTGGCCTATTTGGAACTAACAAAACCATCAACTTGATCCATCTCAGGGTTGCCAATGGCTCATCATCCAAGAGATATGTTGGTGTCAAGGATCCACGCAACTTTGCTCGATTGGTCATGACCATCAAGAACCGCCCTCGTAGTGCTGCGCCTCCTGTTGCCAGCTCGGAAATTGTGTAAGCAATCAGCAGGAGTTGTTTGATTGATTCTATGATGGGTGGCAAATCGTATCTTGTTTCGTCTGATGCTGTTTTATACATGGGTAGGTTTAGGTAGCCTTGCATAACTTTTAGAAAAACTTTTAGAAGATACTGAAACTTGTGACACGGTACCGAGCGACTCTAGATTTGGCAGGAACCCGACGTCTGGACTGCTGCAGGGCCTCGCCAAACAGTGGCTGTCACTTCGAGCTATACGTCGAATCCACTAGTGGTGGTGGCCTCCGGCTGGCTAACCTCAGACGTTGTCGCTGGTGAGCTTTGATCCAGCCAAGATTAAGCATTGCGCATGGTCGTTCTGTGGTGCTCTTTGCTGCTTCTACTTTCAAGATATGTGCTGATGCAAGGCATAAAACGAAGCTACCGGTACTGGAGAGCGCATTCCGTCAAGTCGACAAGCATGAGCGACTCGACGGTCAGCATCAAGTGAATAGTATTTACATTGGGGTTAATCACGCTCCAAATAATTACAAATGCGTGGTTTTTGTTGGTTGTCGATTTGATTGATCTGAACTTGTTGATTGTAGTTCCAACTTTGTGGTCTTTTGCCGTTCCTTTTGTGCATGCATTCACAGTTTGTTCCTCTCTCTATCTCTTTCCCTATTTAATAAAATGGTCTTGGTGGTCTGTACCCTGATTGTCATCCGCTTCATCATTCTTCCACACTGGTGCATTTGAAATCCAGTCCTTTGTGTCCAATCGCCGGTCTTCCACCTTGTCGTTCCCACAATTCGTTTTGATTCCGTCGCAACCAAGCCGCCCATTGTCGTACGGCTTTGCCTCGATGCGACTTTTGATTCTTTTCTTCGGTCGTCATTAAACTAAAGGGTTTCCTTTGCTCAGGGGTGCAGTTTTCATCCTCCTCGGCATTATCGCAATTGTCGGGTACAAAAATGGAATCCCATCCAAATCCACGTCCCGGTACGGGCTTTACAATGGTCCCATGTGTCACTCCAGTAAACAAGACGGGATCGGCATGTGGATAGGGACAAAATGCCAGTGTACAGACGGCTTGGGCGGATTTGTCCTCGTAGGCTGTCAATATATTGTAGAGTCCTTCACTGCCCAATCGTTCTTGGAACCATTTAATGTAGGGACCCGGCATGCCTCCCAAGGCGGTGAATTGTAGGGACGTGTCTTCCACCACGCAAGGTCCTCCTGCCAATTGCGCTCCCAGCAATGCCTTTTCCTTGGCAATGGCTTCCGTATTGACTTCTTGAATTTCGGGCAAATCGACCGTGATCACGCGGAGATTGACAAAGGAAGAATTGACCGTAGTGCTGTCATTGGCATCCTTGGCATTATCATTGTTATCATCCGAGGAAGAACGATGAGTAACATCGTCTTGGGTGCACTCGGCCAAAATCATATTCAATTCCCTGGCCTATGCATTTATAAAAGTTTATAAGCAACCGCAAAGATCAGATCAGATCAGATGGGTATACGTAAGATCATGAATTTTAAACATGATCAGATTGATCACTTGGAGTGAAAGCAGTCAGTGCCTACCGTACCTTCATTTCATTTCCCGTGACAAACGCAATTTGGAGCTGTTGACTACCCGCACTCTTGGCGGCACTGGAATCTCCATTGACAGCTGGAGCTGAGAAACCGTTGCATGGCTCGGCATGAAAACACAACTGCAGCACAAGAAAACATGTATATAGCCCAAGTGCTTTCCTTGGGTGGTGGGAGTTAGATTTTGTAGGCATGGGTATTGTCATCTTCCTTTGTATCGTTTGGCTTTCAACTACACTAAACCAACTGCCAGCTATCTAGTAGAGCTTTCTATCTTTCTATCTTGCTTCCAAAGAAGAGAAGGTTGGGGGAAATGAGGGATACGATTTCCATTCCCAAGGACGTTCATGGTGTTGACTGCTTCCGAGAGATTGAAGATTCGATGAATTCGTTCCGAACTTTCTTTGAATGAAAATGAGGGTACGTCATTCATGACTGAACGCAGTCATGATGCGGGCATCACCAAATACTCAAGCCTGTATTATTGTGCGGGATCGAAACCCACCAACGGTTAGTGTCCAGGTTAGATCGCATTAACAACGGTTACTATCCAGGTTTGATCGCGTAAGTACCATAGCCCATGCGCCGACGAAAACCAATGCGTAGTCCCTCACTTTTGCAAAGTTTACGGACATGTACAAGGAAGTAGTCCATCTGCATGAATCCGCCGCCAGAGCTGTAGACCAACAGGGTTTCGCATACAGCCTCATTCAAGAAAATTGAAAGGGTTCGCTCGAAGAGTTGACGTTCAAAGAGTTGCTCCATCGCTCCATCCAGACCACTGGGAACACGGTGGCGTGGATCAAATAAATCCTCTCCGAAAATAAAAGTGTTGAGCATTGAACGCAGAGAGCACTGCTGCTGCGCCCGAAACTAACCCACGGAGAGCAAAAAGAACAAGACGTCAACCACCGTAACGCCAAAGGTTGTGCTCCGAAACTCACCAAAAGCCAACACCAAAGACAACAAAAAACGTATGACGCTACCACTACGACCGGTGCTAGATCGGTGCTTTGCTCTGGCCACTCTCTTCCTTTGCCTGCTCCATTCAGCAAGGGGTTCCCTGCCCTTTCAGTTTGAGAGGAATGCCACCCTTGTTGGAGGTGGTTGTACAGATCTTAAATGGACAGTTGACAGGGAAGCACTCAAGATAACTCTACAATGGAAGGGTGAAGTTGGTGCTGAGTGGACAGCCTTTGGAATATCAGAATATGGAGGAATGAAAGGTGCTGACATTGCTGTGGTCAAGTTTACTGGCGGAGACACTGGGGGAGGCTTCCAGGTTGAGGATAGATTCTCCACTGTATATGGGCTTCCAAAGTTAGACTTTATTAAAAATGTCGAGCTCCTTGAGGCCCACCATGATGATGAAGGAAGGATTCAGGCTACCATTGAACGGAACTTGTTCACTTGTGATGAAGAAGATATTGACATTGCGGCCCACCAGCAATACATCATCTGTGCATCCGGCCAGCTTTCAGAAGATGGAGGAATGCTTTACCATGGTCCAGACCGGGCAACCGGAGTGGTCAATTTCATGATTGATGAAGAGCTCCTGTTCAAACGCAATCTTGTGGCACCTCCCGCCAACTCTACAAAGACATATTTTGGGAAGGGAATGGTAGTCCACGGAAATCTGGATACTGCTGTGACCCCTCTGCCTTTTGATATTCAAATGACCAACGTTTCGCTGGACGCTAATATCAGAACCAGCTACATGTGCAGGGTTTTCAACGTCTCCGAACACATGACTTACACAGCATATCAGATGGTGTGGGGAGAAGGCAACACAGGCGACAATGGCGACACAAATGAAGTCTTCCACCATCAACACTTTTACTACTGCCCCAACCCATCAGCTGTGTCATCGCACATGGATGGAGAGCCATGGGACTGCATTAGTAACATGCCTGCCTGTGATGTTATGATCTCTAATGCTGTGGGAACACGTTTGATGGAAGGCCCACCAGGCTTACATGCAGATCTCAATGCGGGGGTCCATGTCCTATTAGTTCACTACGAAAACCCTTTTGGCAAGCCGATTGTGAATGACACTACTGGCTTTAGACTCTGGATCCAACCGCCATCACTTGATTCGGGAAGCACCCAGCCAGGAACGATGGCTTCCCACCTTGGCTTGTATGAATCATTGGTAATCCCTGCAGACCCTCAGCAAAAAGAAATAACACTGCAGTATCTTATCTCAGGGGAAGCTACCAAAGAACATCTGCCTCAAGGCGGTGTTCAGGCCATTGGGAGTTTGTTGCATATGCACAAACTGGGAGTTCGAGGAAGGGTCAGCTTGATCAGGAATGGCACGCACATCATGGATGTCTACAATCACAAATCGTATGATTTTAATCGCCAAACCGCAGACTTCACCCGCTGGAGGTACCTTCCTGGTGATGCCCTTATAATTTCATGCACATATCGGCCTCTTGTTGATAGAGATGTGGTTGGTGGCAACAGTGTCGATGATGAAATGTGCCATTTCTATGTCGGCGTGGCACCAGCAATTCCAAACTATGGGAGGCCTATTGGGGTCTATGTCAGAGAAGGAGAGCCTTTCAAGAATACACACATGGGGACCAACATCACAGTGGATCCAAGAAAGCTACCATACAGTGACTACAAATATCCACCCACTCCCAAGAGCAACCATGACTTTGTCCAACTCTCAGACCACCGCAGGAATATCTGCAAGCCATTGCTAATGGAGATGACAGAATCCAACACAATCACCTATGGCGACCCAGCCGTTTATGCACAGCTTGTCGCCATTGCAGCTTTTGTGGGGGTCACTCTCCTTTCCAGCAAAAAGTTCTTGAGGTTTCTTGGAATCCACACTTGTGACTTGAGGGAACGGCGCAATGCTGTGGTCTACCTTGGCGAGCTAGTGTTCAGCACAGTGGCACTTCCGATTGTGTGCATGGATCTGGCTTCGATCTATAAGGAAGATGCCACCTTCAATGGTGTGGATCCCAATATGCTTATTATCTCGCGAGGCCTCATAATGACCCAAGCTGTGCTGTATTTGATGGAACTTTTCTATCGAATTGACGTCCGATGGTCACTTGTCCTGCACCATATCACGACTTCGTGTACCATGATGTATCTGATTGTGGTTGCTTTTGTCAATTTCAGTCTTTTGGCCTTAAAGTTTGGCATGGCCTTGATTATCTTGGCAATGTCAGAGCAGCCCTTGTACATTGTACTCTTGCTCCGACTTACTGGATTCCGCGAGACTCACAGGAGTATTTGGCCGAGACTTTGTCACATTGCTTGTTTCTTTTTTGTGGCCAGCAGGGTGGTTGTGGTAATCCTCGTTGTCAATCTCTTGGTCCAGCAGTCTGGATCTTCGGATATTGCATGGGCATACCAGGAAGTCAGCTTTTCTGAGTGGGCACCTTCCAGTCCCTTCTTTACGGACCCCAGGGCCGTCAATGCTGTTTTGACTATCTTGTTGGTGGCCATTCTGTTTTCCAATTTCTTTGCTGTTGCTGCCATGTTACACATGGCGAAGCCTCCAATAAGTGTCAACATCACTGGCAGCCACGACATCACAGAGGATGACATTTTGAATTCCCAAGACAAGGGGGGCTCTTTGTCAAGCGACCAAAATGAATCCGAATCCTTGAGTAAGATTCATGGAGCCTGATTGGTTGGCCATTCCGTTGCATCTCTATCTGTAGTATGAAAATAACCAAGTTAGTTTTAGGTTGATGCTTATAGGAAAGCATGGACTCATTTACTAGTAGTAGTTGTTGCCCTCGCAAAGCAACTGTAGCAAACCTGGCTGATTGCTGCCAGCCAAGGAGTTGACCATCCTCGAAAGCCCTTCTAGCTGGTAGAGGGATTCTGATTCGTCGCAGATCAAATGGAATCGAATCCTGGGTGCACAACCCAGGCCCAGCTTTCCCCTCTCTCGGCCTCACTGCTGCTTCCAAAAGATATTCCTGCTGCGTGCTTCTTTCCCAGGTCAGACATGACATGGAAGTTGTAGGGAACCAACAAACATGCATGCTCAGGCGAGCAACATTTTTCAAAATGCATAATCAGCTAGCCAAATAGCTCTCTCTGGTAGCTAGCTTGCTTTCTAGCTAGCCACAGTGGCCAGATAGATATAGAGCCAGCTTTGGCGTGGCGAGGGGTTGGTGGCTCGCCACCCTGATACCAGACGGTACTAGTACATGTACCGGTACCTGGTACTGTGGATAGCTCTGTGGATGAGTGGATGATGATTGACCGGTGCCAGCTTTTACGTACCGGTACGTATGGCACGGTACCGTAAACTGTACTCCTTGGAGTAGCTTCCGAGTTGACGTCATACCGTACCTATGGTTAAGTTGTGTCATCCAAAAAAAAATGTTGTTCTTTCTTTGCGGGGATGGCTTCCCTTGACTGTAAGGACCACACTACAGTAGGCCGATTAGAAGGTTCACCAACTACAAATACCCATTCCAGCATCGCCAAGTGGTCACTTTGAGTTGAGTTGTCTATCATGTTAATGTAATTTTTGGTAGAAAGTGAGGCTCGCCCGGCGATTTCAGTGCCGGTCACGGCAGTTTCTTTCCGAATTGGGACTGGAAAGGCAAATCGTTTCTTTAAATCCCAGTTAGTCACAGATAAGAAAAGAAGAAAATCCACGATCTCAAGTAAAGCAACAATAAATCCCCGTCAATCGACCAAGCACCATTTGACCACTGAAACACCTGTAAAGAGATGCTTTCTCTCACAAGCAATCCACCATGTACGAAGAAAGCAACCGGACCAAGTATGTTGCACGTCTTCACAGACTTGCATCATTGCTGCGACAACACATTTCTACACTGGCCAGCGGGTTCATGCTGGACTCAAGCCCGTCATCATCCCCAACGACTCGTTTGATGCCGTCTTCATTGCCAACTGCATTGAACTGGAAGAGCATGAGCGTGACAATGGCGATGCAACATCTGAATCGTCTTCTGAATTGAAAGAGGCTTGGTCCCTTATTCAGGTCTGCCGTCGATGGTTGAAGAAACGACTCAAGCACAGGGTGGTGCCAATTCGCAAGCGGAAGCAAGGCAACAGGGACGTGAACTCCCCTTGGGCACTTTGTCGTCATGGTTGGGCTACACACTGTTACTTCGCATGGGACATGATGTTGAGGTTCCTGACCGGCTTCGTGAAGCAGCGCTAACGGATCCTCCAGAGGAACTACCTCAGCGACAGGTTGTGTTGGGCTTGGACGGCTGGATAAGTGACGAATCGTCTGGTTCCTCTTACAAGGCTGATTCTTCCAGCTCGATTTCCAGTAAACGCCTCCGACTCCCCTCCTGATGAAGGCATGCGAACGACGAAAGCAGTGCGAGTTCCAGTTCGGAACAACAGCATGACGATTCCTCTCGTGCGTCCGTTCTGGCTATGAGTTTCACTTCCGCCCTGCTTTGATATTGAGAAACTCAAAGCCGCAGGATGGGATTTTCAGTCGATGATTGTGCCGTCTGGGATGAGATGAACCGCAAGTGCAAGATTGGGTCGGTTAATGCGCAGGCTGGTCGGAAAACTGTTGTCCAGTTCGCAAGAAACGACGAGGGGCAACCAGATCCCAACGGAAGCTACAATCATGCTGTTCCTGCTTACTGCTTGAACGTCAAGTACGAGATGAGGTCCGCCTTGGACTTGGCTGTGCAATGGTCTCTTACCGCAACGCTGATGGTTTGTCGAACGCAAGAAGAGGATGGGTGTTGGATCCATTTGATTACACAGCAGGAACATCATCTCTTGAAGAAATACCGCGAGCTTGTCAAAATTGAGATTGTCAGGATCAAGAAGATGCGGGATGGTCCAGCCAAGACGCAAGGTTGGTTGGCTACGACACGGGAAGTGGGGAAACTCTACATGTCGGACAACCTCGTAAAGGAATGATTCCTTACTGTGGAAAGGCAAAGATCGAAAAGCTCAACGAACACGGCATCTTCACTGTTCGTGACTTTGCAGAAGCGGAAACATTTGAGCTGCGGGACATGACGGAAGATTACCTATGGGGACGAAGGTGGTGTACCTTTATGATCCCGTTTGTTTCGAGAAATCTCAAGACTCTCAAAGGTTGGCGTGCCGCGTGTCGGAAGGCTTCGAATGTGGTCCACACACAACTGACTACCGCAAGCGTCCAAATCCCTACAAGTCCCGCTATGGTGAGGATTGGCGAGACTTCATTCAACGATCCACTACTCTGAATTCGACCGGATGTGTCACAGAGGTCGTCAAGCACATGTACAAGGAATCCAGGCGCTTCTTTCGCAAGCACCGACCTAACTTTCACGGCTGGTATTTCTATCACGATGCGCTGTCCCAGATGACGTCCAAAGAATGCTACGAGTGGATGGAGGAACACGGCTACCTTGCGCACTGGCTTCTTCCTGTTGGATTGAACCTCACCAGCAATCGTCTCGACAAGTTCCCGTCAGGCAACAGTCCAGAGGCCAACGCTTGGATACGTCTCTCAACAAGGACGTGAATGATTCAGTGAATCGTCATATCATCATTACGAGCCATTTGGATGATGACGACCCAACCAAGTTCACCATCTCGACACCAAAGCGTGGGCAGGAAGCGTACCATCGTGTCCTCCAAGGTGCACCGCCAAGCGAACGCATCGTCCAGGATATGGATCGATTCGAAGACTCGATGATGGCGATTCACCTGGCTAGAGGCGCTGTCGTCCAAGGCCTTGGCGACCAGAAGGGCATTCGAGCTCAAGAGAATAAAGCGGCAATGGTGAAGGACGGTACATTCGTTGAACGTCGCGGTGGTGCTCGCTACCGCAATATTGTGGATGATATTCTGACGATGAAGTACCAGTGGTGGCATGACGATGCGATTCCGCATCTTGGAGGTGGTTATGCGGTTCTCCAGGAGGAGAGTGCGGAGGATGTAGCGGCTCGACTGGAGACGGGCAATCTCTTTGGCTTTGAGCTTGACAGGGACGGCAACGTTATTGACTTGTTGGTTGATCAAGACGAGGTTCAGTTTGACGACAATGGGGACGAGATTGATGATGCGAATTTCATTCCAGAGGAAGAGGATGAAAGGTGAGCTTTTGTGTTGCTGTTTGAACTGCTTTTATATGGTCTTATTTCTAACTCCTTGAACTGTTGCCATTTTTGGATTCCTAGCTTGCTGATGAGGTGTAGGAGTGAGTGTTGCAAGGCATGCAACAAATGGGAATGTGGCTGTGTGTTTGTTGAGTGTGGTTGGTTGTCTTTATATTGAGTTTGTGGTGGTTTGTGGAAGATCTTCACGATGATTGGAAACCTTCACGTCGCGATCTTTCACGACGGATCTTTCGCGAAGGATCTTGGTGGAATTTGTGAGCGATGCACACGGGATGGCATCTTGCATCCTCACCAGTTGCA